>JAPQRQ010000006.1:16823417-16837719 GCA_037367365.1 Apogon talboti | reverse complement strand
TGGGTGCCATGACACCCCCCCCCCCCCCCCCCCCAAACACACACACACTTCATCCTTTGGAATCTATTCTCTGAAACGAACTAATAAAATTTATTCAAATAAATTCAAATAAAATAGATGAGAAAGCAGCGGAGCATGGAAATGTCAAGTCGAATATGCTCCTACAACTCTAGAATAATTACATGTCTAGTACCACTGAAGCACTGACATCCTGCCTGCTTGGTACTATCTGTGTGTGCGTGTATCCAGATTTTTCCTGCAGTGCTCAAAAATGATTATGAGTTTGGATCCCTGTATGTCATGATGTCAAACAATTTAGTGTTTATGGTTCCAAGTGTATATCTGTGCCTGAGGCTCTTGGTTTGTTAAAGTTTTGGCTGATTTGTTTCTTTTCATACGTGTACCAACACAGTCCAAGAGTTAATCCCAATTGCATAAGTTTTGCCTCACGAGGATCATGCAAAATTTGTTTGAGGCACACATTTCTACAAATTCCTTCTCAACTGTAAGGACAGTTACATATTCAACATCAGGTTGAGGTTGTGGGTTCCATCAGAGCAGGGCCTTTCTGAATGGAGTATGTATGCTTTGTTCTTACTTGCTGGTGCACAGGTACCTTTCTTGCTTGGCTACTGCCATAAATAAACAATCAGCATGTCATGTGAAAGTGAAGCTGTCTGTATCACAAAGCAGATTAAGGGGTTAGCCAGGCACCTTCTGGTTCACTGCAGGATTTCCTCTGCCCTCCTCCTGCTCTGAAGTAGGTTATGTTCCAGATAGTGCATCAAAATGTCTGAAAGTGTCGCTGATCAATCATTTCTCTTCTACAGATGTCTCAATTCTGTTTTTATATTTGTCCTTTACTGTTGACTCAGACTGTTTAACAGGGAAGAGCTCCAATCGTCTTTCACGCCCTAAGAATACATCTAAGCAGCGCATTAATTTAACTGAATACACAAATGTAATTATAGTCAGTTGTACTCATAGCTTAATGACATGTTGCTACTCTACAATATTAACTTTGACATTCAAACAGTGGACAGTTTGATGCTGTTTATTCCTTCCAAGCTTTGTCATTACAGCATATGTGCTTGTTTTAGCCTATGTTATATTTATAAATTCCTTGTGTTTTTTAAACAAATATATATTGTTGTTGCATGCATCTGATTTTAACCGGTCTATGTCACATAGTGCTAGCTCCACACCTTTTATGTGAACATGTTGATATCCAGAGTCAGAAACTCAGGGAAGAGTTAGTTGATAACCAAGTTCTTAATACCAGTTAGTGTAAATGTCACTGTTTATTTGTTTTCTAGCACAAGGCACAGCTCAGCGGCAAATGGGGGGTCAAATCCAGAACTCAAATTTCACTACAGGGACAATATAGTGAACTAAAACCATTACATTAGAGCTGCCAAACTTAAGAGCTTTAACCTATCTAGCGAAATGTGAAAGTCAAAACAATAATATGATATAGGAATTAATTTTCAGTCTCCGAGTTTATAAATGTTGGTCTCCCAAGGCCAACGTGAAATGTACAAGA
The DNA here is from genome assembly GCA_037367365.1 of Apogon talboti. Taxonomy (NCBI): domain Eukaryota; kingdom Metazoa; phylum Chordata; class Actinopteri; order Kurtiformes; family Apogonidae; genus Apogon; species Apogon talboti. Next base: position 16,836,176 of record JAPQRQ010000006.1, on the reverse strand, counting down.
GAGGTTTGTTGCGTAAAAGATAAAAGATAGAAATGATGTAAAAGACATAACAAAACAAAAGCAGTGTAAAATGGCACTAAAGGTGAAAAGAATGTAAACAACGCAACAGGGAGCAGGCGTAAATGTGGGCACCATGACAATCCATGATGTATTTCTGTAAATGTGGGTCCCAAAGAGACATAAAATCAATTGCCTGCATCTAAAGCTGAAAGAAGTTTATGAACTAAAGGAGTGGAGAGTGCAGGTCTGGGTTGTCTAGAATTGAAGTTAGCAGCACAGGGGAAATGGAGCATTCAGAAAGGACAGGAGAAATGTTTGACCTTTTTGTGAGTAGCAATGTTAGTGTAAAAATGTAAGAAAGTTATAGAGGCTACTGTCCAACAATTTAACAATTTTGCTCTTACAGTGTGTGGTGTATGACAGCAAGTCTACCTCTAACAGTGATTCCTCTAAATTTGCCAGCTGTATCTTCTTGTCTTCTTCTTGTTGCAGTAGTCTTGTTTTCTCTGTCTCCAATTCTGGCTTCTCCTGCTGGATGGTCAAGGCCAGCAGCTACAGGATACGCAAAAAAAGATAAACACATGGGCACTTGGGTCTAAGTGTGTGCTTACACAATTCAGTGCTAGGCTATTGTAATTGTAGTTGTTGTTGTTGTTGTTGATGATTACTGATTGATGATTATTGATGGATGATGATGTGTATCTGTGTGTGTGTGTACTCGTGGGTTACCTGTCCTCTCAGGCCTGCTCTGGTGGTTGTGAAGTTGACCTCAGTAACCACAGAAATAGCATCAGGAGGGATGAAGGGGGTGGGATTCCGTGTTGCCAGGAAGAGACGGAAGTCCTCGTTGTAATCAATAACTTTGTCTCCTATCTGAACCACATATCTGGGACCTGTGTGTGACAAGCATAGAGTATGTGTTGAAGGAGGCACTAAAGGCGTGAGTCCCTGTTAAAAACATGCAGTAAAGTATGGGACAAGCTTTTACTGTGAATCCAAGGACCACTTTAAATCTTCCCCTCTCCTCTCCTTAACCTTCTCCTCTACTGCATTGCAGTACGGTCATGCTTTATTCTTCGCTTGTTTTTTGATCCTTTTCACCAGAATCTTTACGTAAGTAATTTGACTTGTTCGCACTTTCTCTGCCCCCACTCATTCAAATTTTGTATGAAATAGACAACTGCCTCTGTAGATGACTCAGAGCCTTATGAATCACCTTCTTTTCATAGGTGTCTCCAACGCCTTACACATGCCCACATAATTAAAGTACATAACAGCTGTTGCTGCAATTAATTTGCAGTAATCTTGAATGTAAAACTAAAAAAATATTAGAAAGGCAGACATGCATACACATAAGATGTAACATTATTAAAGACGACACATTATAGAATCAACACCACTCTAAAGGACATATATATGGAATTATTTATATATTAAAAGCCTGTAAACAACCACTGTTTTTACCAAGAATATACTGCATTGAATGCCATTGATCCTTAAAGTGACTAAATAGGACTGAAGACAGCTGTTTGATGTTCCACAAATGTCTTCCAACTTTGCTCAGCATTCAACATCTACACACACGTGTGCAAAACAATTATTTATAAGCAATCAAATAAAATATTCACCTAAACCATGAATTATGACAACATTTTTTTTATGAGTCAGTTCTACAGGCATGCTCCCAATTCAGTCTGACAGAAAAGGGCTGTAAATTAATTCACTTTTATGTATAAATGAAACCTTACAGTCTTATTTGCCCTTTCTACTTCCTTTTTTGCTTTTAGCTTTCTTTCTACAAGCCAGCATTGTCAGAAGTGAGAGGAACAAAGACTATTGATGTAACGAAGGAAAGCTCAACAAATGAGCTCCAACTGGGAAACCACAACCTTTGTTTTGAAAGGTTCGTTTCAGTGCCTTTACAAAAAATGTCAAGTGATACATGAAAAAAAATTTTTAAGCACTTATGTTTTTTAATGGACCGGAGTTAGATGAGAAAATATCAGTTTTTGTTAGACAAACATGACTCCTTCTTTAATTATCTTTATTTATCCACTCTTGTTTCTTCACACTTTTCTTTTCTGAGTCATCTGTGGTGCTCCCACACAGTATGCTCATTAAAATCCTTCTCATAAGTAACTCAGTCCAATGTACATTCTGTATTTTCCTCTTCTATTTCTATAGTTTTGTTGAAATACTCTATGGGCACGCACTCATCATGCAGTAAACTCATCTTTGTCTGTGTATCGTGGCCTTTTCAAGCTTTTTTGATCCTTGAGAGCTGGCCTACCTAATCTCAAATTGCCAATAAAACTCATTTTAATTGATTGTTTGACTATATTTAGTTGACAAGGCAAAGACAGAGATTATATAAAGGACAACATTGGTCCTTGATTATAAATGCCTGAACTGCATTGAAGTTGCTGTAAAACACACTATAAACACTTACCACACTTTTATCATTAGGTCAATTTAAATCCATAATTGCATCTTATTTTACCTCCAACTGCTCCTGTTTTTAATTAGATTTCTCTATTTTCAATTCATCTTTGTCACTTTTACTTTTCGGTATTTCTGATATGTTCATTGTATCTTTCAAATGTTTTGTGTTTTGTCATGACCTACATTGTAAATGAGGTTGCCTTCCTCAATATAGCTCCGAGTTTAAATAAAGGTTATGAATGAATGAATGAATAAACACACACCTGGTATCTGATTACATGGGCATCATTGCAGCAAACAAATTGTTTCAAAATGTCACATTCTATTGTGAATTTTTATTTACTGGATGGTCAAAGCATGAGTGAGCTTTGTATAGAAATGGACAGGACAGAGGAGGAAGACAACAAAAGAGAAACTGAGAAATTAATATAGAAAAGGCTGCACAATTTGTTAAAAAAATTATTATTGCCAACAATATCATGATATGCAGCTTGAGTCCATTTGTTTTGTTATTAAGTGAAATGTAAAGATCACTGATGGTTTAAAACATACATCCTTGAACAAGCATTAAAAGAACAAAAATAAAAAATAAATTACAAAAAAAAAGAAACAAGTTCATTTTAAAGTTAATGTTAAATATTGCATGTTTTATACAGAACACTTGTCTGCTCAATGTTACTGAATCCAAAACACCACCGTACACATGCCGGGCCATTAAACTGCAGCCTTTTGCGATTACATAATTGCACAGACTGGTTGCAAATGCGATTCAATTAACTGTGCAGCTCTACTGGCGAGTGATAAAAGCTAGAGGAAAGTGAGCCCAAAGTTTGCAGATGATGGATATATTTGTGGTTTATAACTGACTGGAACATTTTTTTTTCTTTCTCGTAACATTAGGTCCAGTTGAAAGCTCCATATTGGGATGGCGTTTTAAAGAAACCAGCACAGGGACAAAATACACCAACAGGGAAAACACTCTAAGAATCATCCCTGCAGATTAGCTTTCTAGTGCCTTAACCCCAACAATTATACATAAGAGAAGATACTGAAGTAGTGTCCTTGCTTCTGGCAAAGTGCAATAAAAACAACCTGAGCAGAGAGGTACTTGAAGGAGTGATAACGTAATTGCACAAAACTTCAACAACTGAACTGTGAATGACAAAATCCAGAATAAGTTATAAATAACCTAGCTTGTATTTTAACACATAGTAAAGAGGCCGCTAAATGCTAAAACACTTACATTTTAAAATATTTGATTATTTTGATAGCATGTTAATACAGCTTTGAATCCTACGTTAAGTGAGACAAAAATCTGAAACTGAAGCCTGCCGCAGTCTCACCACTAGGTATGCTGATTTTTCACATTTTTCACAAACTTTTCACACTAACAATAATAGAAATAATGGTTAAATATTGGTATATTAAAAAATCTCTCATTTATTTACATTTTCCACCAAAGCTTGAATATGTAATGTAGTCTAACATGAATTAACTCATGTAGGTGCATTTAATTAACTTGTGTGTGTGTGTGTGTGTGAGGGTGTGTTTGTGTGTGTGTGTGGATGTGTGTGTGTGTGTGTGTGTGTGTGCATACCTTGTGCAATCAAGTCTCTCCTCAGCAGCGGATAGAGTACAGGTTCAACTCCATCCATCTCTTGGATGATAAGCGTTTTTCCAAATCGGACCGCCAATTCCAGCGATGTCATGAAGTTACTGTCCTATAGAATGCAAAAACATTGTCACATTACGGAAAGTCTGTAACCAATCACAACTGATTATCTGAGACAGTGACATGTTCCTCCCATCATGTTATATTGTCATTTGGTTGACAGTTATGTCCTGTTATGTAACAACCAAAATCACACACTGGCAGATAGTCAGAGACCAGAAGAGCACAATAAAGACCTTACATGTGCAATCACATCCAGGAACAAAGTAGGAAAATACTAGTACACCCCAGTTTCAACACGCAAGAAAAGCATACTCTCTGGGGTTTTTTTGGTGACTAGATTCAAGTCCTGCATGTCAAAATCATTGTATTAAACACACTAAATGAAAATGGTACAAAGTTTCTATTTGACTTTATTAAGTGCCCTCCGAACAATCACAGAACAAGTGTCATACAAGACAAGACACCCTTATAAATTAATTTTCATTTCATCAGAGGAACAGGCAGCAAAGAATAAATTAAGAAGGAAAAAGTGACTTTATCGTCCTGTCTGTTAAACAGTGATGATTTAAAATGAACATGAAATAGTCTAAGCTTCATCAACCAACACAAAAAAATCAAGTGAAGAAATGTAATGAAGTACTTCAAAGGAATGTTGTTGACATTCCTTGACACTATACTTTACTGATCCCAAACTGGGAAATTGTAGTGCAGCAGCCGTATGACAAACAGTAAGAATAGGACACAAGAATACAAAATACAACACAACAGCGAACACACTATACATAATAAATTAGAAGTATAAAAACAGAACTGGTAAGAAATCTGGACAATAAAGTGCAACAATAAACTGCAATGTGCAAAAGTAAAAGTAAAATAGATTTTTTCAGTAAGATGTAGGTGCATAAAAAACAATAAAGTCCCTAGTGGAAATATGTTTTATGGCCAGTTTTAACATCAGACAGAGGTGCGTTTAATGTAAAGTGAAATGGATGACGTCTCAGGCTCCTGAAACCATAACAACCTTATCAAGAACACATATAACACTATCGCAATTCATTCATTATCACACAATGTAGCAGCAATTTAATGTGTACTCCTAACATACCTGTTGGTTGATAACCTCTAGTCTGTGCTCTTTCAGATGTGTGCAAAGCCACTCTGTAGCTCGGGATGATGGATCAATCAGGAATGGACAGGCCACACTCTGAAACAAAGACAGCAAAACATTGTAGTCAGTGAAGGACTCGGTTACTGAATGACGCAGTGATGCGTGTGTGTTTGTGAAGTTCAATGTTGCCTCAATGTGGTGATGCTTATCGACCCACTAGTCACTAAACCAGGCTAAGAAAAGAAGACCACCACCTTCTTTTCTTCCTGTGCTTCTCTATTTCATGGTCTCTTGCTCATGGATTCTCATTCTCGAATGAGCTCTTTCAAACCTTCAAATCTCCACAGGTGTTTTTAATCGCTTTTTACTAGAGTATTTATTTTATGTGTGTATCAATCACATGTACACACAGTATATGTGTGTCTTTAATGGCTAGACGGTGCAGATGGTGCAGACACATCTACAGCCATCAACAGCACCTACAGCACCATCCACACACACACACACATATATATATATATATATATATATATATATATACACACATATACATATATTTCCTGACAGTGATGGACTAGGATAACTTGACATTGGCTGTTATTTGTTCAGATTTAAAAGATAATCTATCAACATGAGACCAAACAAACAAGTCAAACCAAACAGCTCAGTGTGTTTATGTGTTGGTACGGTAGATGTGTGTTTATCTGAGTACTTACAATGAGATACTTCCTCCATTTTAACTGTGTTTAAATGTGGATGGTAGTATGAGTGCATATGGTAAAAGGCTTTAGACACACAAAAGCAGTGAAAAAAAAAAAACACTTAAGGTATACTAGACACAGCATGAGACTAAAAGTGCTAAAAGGATGAATGGTGGAACAATATCTTACCCGCAACTTGAGTGCATTGATCTGAAGGCAGCAATGATAAAAACAGCATAATACAAACAAATGGGGGACAGATGAATGGCAACAAGTACAGATTTTTGACATGATTTATGAACAGGAAGATGCTGTATGTACTGTTGTACATTTAAATGGCTATTTTTAAAGTGTATACAAAACATAAAACAATGACATAATATAAAGTGTATAATCTGAATGAAATACAAGGGAATAACAATGGCAACATAATGTGCTCTTTAATGAGATGCTTAAGAACCCACTGTGATATGAGAAGATTCTATACATAAAAATGTAACACCAAAGCAGAGACAAAAAAATTAATTAAACCGACATATTGATGCCTAACCTGTAGGATGACTAATGCGTTCTCCATGGAAAGGTCATCGGATGGCAGCCCTTGGCTCTTCCAGATTAACTGCTCACTCTCGGAGCACAGGAACGACCGCAAGTCAAACTCTGACATAAGCAAACAGCAAAACAAATGTACATGTTCATTTAGTCCTTCTTTTTGTATAGTGGTTTACTTGGAAAGCACTGGTTATAATTAAAACTTACTTAATTACTGCACAAAATATAACAACAGAAGTGTGGTAATAAACAGACAGACATAGGAATCAAAAAGAGAAAAGAGTACAGTTGATTACAGAGGAGTTTGACAAATACAGGTTATGAATCGGACAATTAACAGGAATCATTTTACATTTGATAATAACCGTAGATTAAGCTTTAGTAGTACAGTGAAAACAAGACAAGACAATTTTACAATATTTATTCATTCATTCATTTTCTGAGGCGCTTAATCTTGGGGGAGCCCATCCAAACTACCAACAGGTGAAGGTGGGGTATACTGTGGACATCTCCTCAGCTCATGACAGGGCAATTTAACAATATTCCACTTTTATACTGATTTTGATAAAACTGACTATCATGGCTGATGATGACTGGCTGGGCTGTATATGATAAACTGGTGAAATAACAGGGGAAGTACCATGTTTGGGAAAGGCATAATTACTACTGTGTCTGATTTTGAACACTGACCTCCTCTGTCCTCCAGGGTGATCTGATTTCATACACCTTTTAAATACAAAAACCTTTGTATGCATGCATTATGAATTAATATGTATGTGAATTAGGTCTTAAAATGTATTATCTAAAATATAGTCAAATTTCACATAATAAAAAGGTAAATCAATAAGAATAAACATAACGTGCTGTGCACTTACACCCCTCGGCCACAATGGAGCTATTTTCAATAGGCTTCTGCTCCATGCCAAGATGCATCTACAGTTTAAATTTGGTGCAGATATCTCAATGCATTCTTCAGATAATGCAGTTATGTGGTTGAATGGACAGACAGACGGACAGACAGACGGATGGACGGACAGACGACCACACGATTACAAGACCATTTAGCCGAGGGGTAATAAAAATGAGAAATAAGGGGGTGACAACATGTGCTGGTGATGAATTAATGAGAGAAGATGAAACCTTTATCACGGTATGTAAGAATAGAAACCTCCTGTACAGATGAATGCTTAACAGTAGTGGGGCACACCACTGATCTGAAGTTACTTCATATTCGTGTGGCCAGGGATTGTGGATTTGACTTAGAAATTCATTCTTCAGCGAGAGCCCAGTTTTTCCTGTCTCATATGTTCACCTATCAAAGTGTCTGTATTCTTGCTGTATGCTGAATTCTACGAGATCATTCAATACAGGAACTTTTCTGACTCAAAAACTTAGTTTTTCGCTGAATCGGCTCCTATCTGTGTGTCTCAGTTTGCTCACTTCTCCACAATAACATAGTGTACATGGCAGCCTGTGGTATACAGCAACCTGCATACTTGAGGATCCAGACAGGACAGTTCAAATGAGCTGGCCTCATTATGCCAGGCAAAAGTCCTTTTAATGACTTGTCTGATATAAACAATATGCCCATCATTTTTTTCAGTGTTAAAAGGCGTGGTCAGGATGGAAGTCTCTTGTGGCCTGCCAACTGAGGACCACTGGTCTAGAAAATACACCTAAGCAGACATTTTGAAATCAGTGAAGGAGAAACTGAACAGCTAGAAATGTCAAGATATGTCATGACAAGCCATAACTACTAACTAGTGATAAGTGACACTTTGACGTTTTCAGACCTGGTGTGTTACTTTAGTCTACAGAAAAGACAGACAAAGAACCAGCAAAGAAGAGTTCTAACATTTCTGAACATTACTATAACAACTGCGCAATTAATGACATTATCTAAATAAATATCAATAATTATTCCATTACTTAAAGATTTTTAAGTATGCTTTCAGCAGTGTCCAATGTGTCTCTTTTTATTGTGGTATTTATTTTAAGGAACATCAAATATACAGTATATACTAATCATTATTTAAAAAAAGCAAAAAGCCATGTGAAACTGGGATTTACAGTGACTTTACTGCAAATATGGCAATGCTCTTAGCTACTCTAAAATCACTGTAAACCACAGCCTCTTGGGACTTATTGCTTTAGTCAGTACTCATTTTCATCAGAACCCACAGGCTTACAAGTGTTTTATACAGAGTTTTCCATATTTAGAGACATGTTATGTGGGAATTTATGCTGTTTACTATGATAGCTTGCATATGCAGGTACTGTGTGTTTACTTTCAAGTCCAGATTGAGCCATCCATGTCTCCAGACAGTGTCGTCTACGGACTTCAGGAGCAGCAGACAGATAGGTGATGAAGGCTGCAGCCAGCATGGCCCTGCTAGGAAGTGTATCCAACTCGTTTTTTATCTCTGACATCTAGTAAACAGGAAGAAAAAAATCAGGTAGAAAAGATCACTGAGTCCTAACCTGTCTAATCGAAAAATATCAACGGTGGTTCAGACAAGTATCCAAGAAAATCTAACTTATCAACGGCAGATACATACTAACACATTTGCACACTATTAGTTCAGTATAGTACTTCAACATTGATCAGGATCATTTAAGGCTCAGTAATTGCCGTTTTGGGATTCAAAATACACACAAATGTCTATTAAACAACCATTTGTCTAGCATAATTGCCAAATTTCATTAGCTTTCATGAAGCCAGAATAATATGTCAGAAACTGCAGGTTTTAAGGACCGTGTCATCTCTAGCTGTATAAATAGTGTATAACATCCCTCTTCCTACTGAACTCATGAAGTGTGTCTATTTCTGCACCACTAACTTTGTACCCTTCTATTTATGTGTCTCTCTATTTCTTGAAAACACTCAAACAGCTTTGAGGCTTTAACATATACAGTAGCAAACCAAAGCTGCCAGACCATGTGCAAGTTAGAGTTAGACAAATGTGTGTGTATGTGCACGTGTGTAATTGCGAGCATATGGAAATACGTGAGTAGAGAGTCAACTGGCTCTTTGTTGGGGGCCTTGAGGGAGGCTGCGCATGTGAGGGTGTGTGTGCAAGTATGTGTGTCAAGAAGAGATTGAGTGTTTTAATTAAGGTGCAGACAGATGCTGTGGAGAGGAGTAAAAACAGCCAGAAGGGACCGAAGACACACAACTTGTGCACACACACATACACCTCCTGTTGCTCTTACATGGTAAATGATCCTCTTTCTGAGTAAATGTGCATAACCTCCCACACCAATACACACAGCAACACCCATACATCAAACTACCTGTGCGTTCCACCGTGTGTGTTCCCCATCCAGTTGTGATATGAGCTGCTGGGCAGCAGTGATCGTGTCCTGAGCTTTTGTCACTTCAGCCTCCAGCTTCGCTGCCTCAGCAGTATGACACTGAAACCTAAAGTAAAGGCAGAAGGGGAGGGAAAGCTGGTGTACATTTAAAGTATATGGAGATTTGTTTGTTATTAATGGATATAATTTATGAAAGAGGAAAAGAGGAGCCAATCAGGATTGTAATTTCCTTATTTGGGTCAGGCATTTTCACAGGTGAAACACAGTAGACATAAAGTTTTAAGGGCTGGGAGAATAGGTGTTAACATAGAAGAAGGCATACTTCTCTTTCAGTTCGTTGACTTTGGCTCCAACAGAGTTGAGCTGGTCTTCTAGCTTATTTTTTCTACTCTCCGTTTTCCTCAGGTTTCTGAAAACAAAATCAGCAGAGTATCTAAAACTGCATCTGCTTGCTCTAGTGCTTATTTTGAGGTGTATATGAAACTGTTTAATACACCTTGTGTATAAAATATAATATACTTTATGGGCACTAACGGTATGTGTTAAAGTTGCTAAGTGCTGTTAGGACATCACTTAAAAGTATTGTTCAGATTACAAGGTCATGTTGCAACTAGAGCAATGTCTGCTTGTGTAGAGCTTATAAACAGGTGAGTGATGGTGATGAAGACATCCCTAAAAACATTTAAGGTGCTTTCAAGTGGTGTGTGTGGGTGGGTGTGTGTGTGAGTGTATGTGTGTGTGTGTGTGTTCATACTCCTGCAATCCAGCTTGTTCCCTCGCCAGTGGCTCTATTCTCTCTAGGACATGGGAGTACTGGACATTAGCTTTGACCCACGCAGCCAGAGGAGCAGCTGCTGCACTTGCACGCTTTGCATTCTGACAAAAACAAAACAGAATCAACTTTTTGCCAACAGTAATAATACTATCTTCGAAAAACATAACCAGGAGTACACATCTAATTACGATTCTGCTAACAGAGCAGTCTGACCTTGGGGTCAAAGGAAGCCTTGTTTCTGTTGAGCAGCTCTTCCACACTCTGGCGAATTTCTGGGGTGATATTCCTGGCCTCAAATGTAGCTATATCTTCTCTTACTCCACGTTTGGCCAGGAAGCTAAAGGGTAAAAAAATAAACATATAAAGTAGTAGTCCCCAAAACCTGTAAACACAGACTGATGCAAAATTGTAACATATGGTCTGATATAGTTTGAGGCGATGCAAATATCTGAAACACTTGAATATAAATTTATCCCAACAACATGTGTCTTATCTTCTCATCACATGCTGAAATCTCATGTAGGTAAACAAAACAATGATCAAATAAATCATGGTTTTAATTGATTTTTTCCTTTCTCTCAATTCTTCTTTCTCACTTTTCCTGTCTTTGCTTTCCTCTCACCTCTTCATGCTGACCCAGGAAGTGTCAAAGATTCCCATCAGTCTCAGGACCCCCTCCAGGATGTCTCTGATGACATCAGGGGGCATGCGGAGGGAGCGGATCTCAGACAGAGCTTCAGGCTTGATGTTCCCCACTGCACGTTTTGCTTCATCTACCAAAGGCTAAAGGGCAGCAATGGGAAAAAGATGGAGGGATGGAGAGGAGAGGGAGGAATTAGTACAGAGATAGCATATATGGAAAAGGAAGAAGACAGGCTTATTTGTTAAATTTCGAGTATTTAGTGAGCAATGCACAAGTTTGGAAGAACACAGAATCCCATATAGAGAAAGAAATGTAATCAGGTCATTTTTAAACACAGGACAACATAACATACCTGTACTTCTTTAAGCTCATCATCTATTTTGGCCTTTCTTTCTCCAATCTTGGACACTTCTTGAGCCATCTTCCCTTTTATTTTTTCCATTTCTGTCTTCTGGTCACTGGCATTCTGAATAACCAAAGCAATGTTTGATTTTGGACTAAAAATACAACCTTCAAATAATTCCTCTGAAACTGAAAAATGATGAATGTGATGTGTTTATATTACAATGTGAATAAATGTCACAAGCAATGTTTCCTGATTAGTACTTTCATTGGGTTCAGATAGTGCATGGGTAGAGCGATAGTCCTGCTTATGTGAAGGAAGAAAGATTTGGTTTAGAGACAGAATCAGAGGTAATCAATGAGCAATTTGGCAGCATCATTTTCCCACACTTCTCTTTCTCTTCTGTATTTGTACAGTCTATGCAGAACACAACTCATCTTCAGCCAGACCTAATCTTTTCAGCAGTGCCACACAAACATCTTATCCCTCTGAAAGGCAAAGTTTCCTTCATCTTGCACTGATCCCTAGTCTGAAATTCTCTATCTACACTAACCCTCCATCACTACTCCTCCTAGTCAGTTCCACCCTTCATCTCTTTGTCCCAGTCTCTCTCCTTTACTCACTCCCTGCTGTCTCTGTCTCTACAGGAGGCATAGTTGTTACAGCCTCAAGGGAAATACTAGTCATTAATTATCACTCTGCAAACTGACTCTTCTGACGCTTTTTCCTTGTCTTGTTCCTTGTTTCTCCTCTTTCTGTCTTCTCTGCATTTCACTCAAAAAGGAAGATTCACCACAGGGAGAGAGACAGAGGGATATCATAAGTAATGAAACAGAGTTCAGATTCCTTTTTTCTTTCCATGCATCTACCCATCCATCCATCCTCAAGACAGTGCCAGCAGGAGGAAATAGAAACATGGGTGTCAGGAGATAGAAAATGCTAGTTGCACAAACAAATGTGCATACACACACAAAGTAAACTCTGTCGTCACAGCAGGGAGACACAGCCAAGGGAAATTCAGCAGTAGTTGCTTGTATAATACTGTGCTCATGGGGATAGGAGAGGAGAGGACAGATGAGAAAAAGGAGAAGAGGACACAGTACAAAGAGGAGAGAGGGGAGGGGAGGGCAGAGGAGAGGAGAGGAGAGGAGAGGAGAGGAGAGGAGAGGAGAGGAGAGGAGAGGAGAGGAGAGGAGAGGAGAGGA
>JAPQRQ010000006.1:16754167-16784158 GCA_037367365.1 Apogon talboti | reverse complement strand
AGAGAGAGAGAGAGATAGGAAATTACTGTGTCACAGCAGCATGACACATACAATAATAAAGTGATACAGGCATGAGCTGCAACTGGACTTAATATACATTTCTGCATTGCTTTTTAAGTGAGATGGTACATGGATGGATGGACAATGTCTCTTTGTTTGTTAATTTAAGAAAAGGAAACTATTACATAGAAATAAAGTCCAAACATTTTTGCTTGTCATTTTAGAATGAAAAGTTACAGATAACTAATATGATTAACAATACTGTATTGTACCAAATATCCCAGGGGTCATCTCTTTTAATTTCAGGTCCTAATGTATAAGACTACTATGGGATTCCCTTTTGCTAACATAACGTAATTTCAATTCTGTTATTTAGTTCTACTCATTGTATTTATACATTAGACCATACTGTACATGAGGAGGAACTCTGTTTTCACACCCAGCTTCTTATTTGTTAGTTGAGCTCTCACAGATCAGCACGCCTTGATTGTTGATTAGTACAAGTGACAATAATACTCCAGCACATTTCTCAAAATAGCTTAAAACAGTTTCCTGAACAGTGAAGAGAAAAAGAAGAAGAAGAAGAGAATCATATAAAATGATTGTACAAAATCTTTAATATTTAAATAAACAAGCTATACATGATACAGACCATGAATTCTGTGTATAATCTGCATTAAAATGTAGTTTAAAAATGTTTTTGGTCCTTTAGTGAACAGTCAAGTGATGTGTTTCCTGTTTGGGGTGCAAAAATTTGCCCCCAAGTCTCTCCCTTTACCTTACAGACTCTAGTTATAAATGATATGTGCACAGTAGATGCCCCCTCCAATGCAAGAGATAGGACAACCTTTGGGAGCAAAAATCTGCATCCATTCACCGCCTACAGGCGTAAACATCACATCCCAAAAAGATTCAAAACCTTCCTCAGAAATGTATATTGTCACACAAGATTGTCTAAACCAGGGGTGAACACACTTTTTCAGTTTGTAAGCTCCTTTTAAAATGCCCAAATGACGAAGACAAAATGATGTACATCCACAATATATTGATATATATCAGCGAATATCTTAGTAGGTAGTACTACTAACATTTCTACTGGTGGCTGGGTAGCTCAGTAAGTAACACTAATAACTATGATGCGGGAGACGGGGGCTCTAATCCTGGAAGAAGCAGTCACAACTCCATTATTTAGCCCATAGGCTAACTTCTATTTTTTTAATGTCATGTGATCCGCACTACCTTCACCCCTGGTCTAAATGTGTTGACCATACTATCAGTGGAAAAACACTTGTCAGGAACATGCCTGACTTTAACAATAGAGTAATGGAAAAAATGTTATGTCTGAAGGATAGACAGGTGAAATTTACATACGAAAAATAAATGACTGAAAACGCATACCGTGTATTTTTACTTTGATTTAAATTCATATTTTAAAATAGCAGTGCATGTGCTTTGGCATGTCCTAGTGGTGATTTGTGCTTATAGTGTATCTGAAAACTGACTTGCATACTGCGCCTCACCAAAAAATAATTTCACCAGCCACCACTGTTCCTGAATCCAGTTAGAAGGTATTCACTTTTCTAAATAGACATTAATCTAGGTTGTATAGTAAGAACAGCAGATATATAATTCAACACAATACTTTTTACCAATTCAGGAGCCCAGACCAACTGAAGCATCATGCATTCTTGGAAAAAAGACAATGACAGTGAATTGCAAAAAGGTGGTGGGCGTTGTTGAAAAACATTTCCCCTGAATGATGAGAACTGATTTGTATATACTGCACTTTATATTTTACACACACACACACACACACAGTCTAGCTATTAGCAATGTCTGTTCTATAAATTCCAACTATTTGGCTATTACAACACTGCACAGAATTATAAAAGGGATGGCATTCATGTGGCTGCTCAATAATACAATGTTATGTGGTTATATCAGGTTAGTGTAAACTCACAGTAACTTCCATGTACATACACCATGTACAGAGTAAAAGATTAAATGGAGGATGTCATGTCTAGTGCTTCAGTAAGAAATTATTTATAGAAAATAACACATCAAAAGTTAGAATAGGATGACAAAGAGTAAAGGGATGAGTCAGGAAAAAGGAAAAATTGAGAATTTATTTTCTGGGTAAGTTTCTTAAATTCATTAAGGATGCTCATGGAAAATCCCAGAGTTCCCATGTTTGCTCCTTAAACTTGTTATCAAATGATATATTTGTTACTTTAAAATATTTTAGTTCAACTGAGAGTTGTTCACTGACATAAATGTGAGCTAGAGTCCAGAGTAAGCCCCTGCTTTCCACCCAGTATACACTAGAATATATCTCAGAACACCCAGAACATTATACAATGGTATCATTACCAAAACACATTTTCAGGTCTCTAACTATTTGACTTGTCCTCTGGGGAAAGTGTGATGAGGTCAATAACAAAGCTGTAAAAGAAGATAACTAGAGAATAAATATATTGTGACTTTACATGTACTGCTATGATTATTTTCATGCAAATTTTTTCATTAGACACAGTTTAACAAAAATGGAGGAAATATGGAAGTGAAATGAGTCTCAAATTGTAACAGAGGCACAAAGAACAAAACATGAATGTGAAACACCGTGGTTAACAGAATAAGCACCTGGAAGGACCAAAATGTCAAAGACACTCTGATGAGGAAACTGATTTTGAAGAACATATACACAGCCAGGCCACGCAAAAGTCCCACAGTCTAATATTTATTTATAATGCCTTTAGCATTGATTACACAATGCATTCACTGTGGCGTTTTTTTGATAAGCTTACGTCACAACATTTAGTTCCACCTATAGTTGTATTAATGTTTGTATTGATGATGGGAGAGTTAGACTACTGTGGAAAGTCTTCTCCAGCAAATTGTAGAGATGGGGTTCAGGTCTGGACTCTGTGGTGGTCAGTCCATGTGTGAGAATGATGCCTCATGCTCCCTGAGCCACTCTGATAATCTGAGTCTGATGAATCCATTGTCATCTTGGAATATCCCTGCATCATCAGACAAAAGACAAAAATCCACTGATGTTCAGACCTGCTCATGCAGTATATTCAGATTTACCTGATTTCATTTTATGGACAGATAACGTTGCTGAACCCAGACCTGACCAACTGAACCAAGCCCAGATCATAAAATCATCCCACAGGCTTGTACTGTAGGCACTAGGTATGATGGGTAATCACTTCATCCACCTCTCCTCCCACCCTAATGATCTCAGACTGATCTTTTTTTATTTTTTTTTTTAATTCTGTAGTAGTTTTCTCTAGACTATATGGCTATTTAGACCTAGTCCATTCAGTTCTTTTCATAATGTGCATGTGGAAATGTTCAAATATTTTTTTTAAATTTGATTTTACCAAATATTTTAATAATGTATTGGAGAGCTTTTAACCCAATTTTAGTAGGTTATCCGAAGCAGTTTTCTTTGCTTGTTGCGGGCTCAGACCTGTCTGAAACAGAGTTACATCTTCTCCTCAACCATAGGATATGCATAAGACTGTCATCACAATTTTTTTTTATGAGATTTGTAAAAATCCCAGTGATATCCTAATTATCACTAATCCATTAGTCTTTCTGTGCTTATTCACCTGAATCACTTGCCTCACGGTGAACAACTTCGAAGATGACTCCATCATAAACACAGTCCGCTTGTTTACATAACAAACCGAAACGTCTCTCAGGCCTTTTCGGAAATTTTGTCGCAAAGTGCATTGTGGGAATGGGAATTCCATGCAGCAATCTTGCTGTCTCTTCCTGAGTGCTGAACCCAAATGTGGCCTTTACCTCCATCCACCGACTGTACTCATTCTTTAAAACAACCCTGGTGGACTGGATAATTTTACGTTGTAGCGATCTGGTTCATTTTCTTGCCAAATCTGTGAGAAACCACTTTCGCTTCCCACAATGTGCTTTGTGACAAAATTTCCGAAAAGGCCCGAGTGACTTTTCGGTTTGCTATGTAAATAAGTGGACTGTGTTTATAATGGAGTCATCTTCGAAGTTGTTCACCAAGAAGGTAGTGGTTCTGGTGCGTTAGCACGGAAAGACTAATGGATAAGTGATAATTAGGCTATCACTGGGGTTTTACAAATATGAAAAAAAAATTGTGATGAAAGTCATGCACTGCTTTAAGAAACAAGAAGCTAATTAATGCATTGGTTGAGCTTAAATAATTCAATAAGAGACATCACAACACAACTCCTGGTTTTTTATTCTGTTGTTGCGACACCATTTAAGGTTTTGTTCGGTTCCTTTTTTTGATTATTAGCAAACACAGTGTTCAGTACCATTAGTGTAATCACCTGTCCTTGACCTTTTGCCTCATATCCAAGTTTAAAAACAATCTTGTTAGTTGGGAAGTGAGTAGAGAGTGGTTCCCTGCTGGTGGCTTTTTTCAACAGTGAGTCAAGTCATGTTCACCAAAAAACCTGATGTAGAGTTGGCTGCTCAGGTCATCACTCACGTCAACTCTGATTTTTAGCTTCCTCCTCCCCCACAATTATCATTCTCAATGAATTACTGTAAGCTGACGTTGTATTCCAAGGATGGCCTACCTCTTTTCATATGAAATTTGCTGATTTTTTGGGTTGGAAGATCACATGATCTGTCAATATATCACTCTCTCTAACAAAGTTTCACAGAAGACACAAATTTCTCGTCAACTCAGAATACTGTAGGTGTTGATTCCCTTATTGGAATTAGGTTTCTGATATGTTGTTCCAAGTGTCTGGCAGGAAGAAGGCAGGTGGTGATCTGTCACAACAGATATAATGGATGTTACACTTTTGTTTTTGCTGTGGTAAATCATCTTTCACCATTATATCTTTCACATGCCTACGCTGCTGTGACCAAAACAGGGAAGTCTGTGATCACTTCCTGATACATATGTTAGCTGCCCCCATCTATGCAAACAAATAAAAAACCATAAAAACCTGTGGAGACTCAAAACAATATAGAAAAAAATCTGAGTACTTTGACTCTTACACTATATCAAAACAGCTACATTTATACAAAAAAAAATTCAGTGCACTGTCCTTAAAAGGGTTGACAGACTTCCTATTCAGACAAAAAACAAACAACAAAAAAAATCACACCATTGGAGTGGCTCATTTTAACTCCACCCATCAGAGGTTATTCAAAAGGAAGTTGAGCGCTACATTCACACAAACAGAAACACAAGCAAGACAGCAGGACAGCATGATGGTAAGGGTTTTTCCTTTTTCAGTTCTCTTGGCTTATTGAAAAACTATCCCTTTTACTGCCATGATACTGGGTATTCTTTACTATAACACAGATGTCAAACATGAGGAATGCTTTTCATGCAATAAAATCGTTTAGTGTGTGAACCAAATACTAGAAAAAACCACAGACAGTCATGTGAGTGTTTGTATTGGCCTCGTCTAAGCATGCTGAGGTTATTGCTTCTCAGAATTACAATCTCAACAGGAAGAGCTTAGCTTCACCTGGAGTTGATTTTATCACTGCAAAGTGAAGATCTACAATTAGCAACAATCCTAATGGATATGTTTCAGTCACAAACCAACTAAGACGTGTATGCCTATTACCAAGACATGCATATCCAGACAATGTTTAGCGCTTTGCAAGGGTAGAAAATTTGTCTAAAAATATCCTTGTAGAGTAAGACGGCATGTTAATGATTGTTCAGTGTTGGGCAACATCTTATGAGTCACATGGTGAATCATCAAGAGTTCAAGTAAAATAGAATTTTCTGTATCTACCAGTGTTGGACTGAAACGTGTCTGCATTACAGTAATAGTCTAAATCCCTGCTATCTGTGTCGATATTTTGGAATTTGTTGGTTCTATTAGATGCTGTAAGTCAATTTGAAGTTGCATATTTCCAGGAATTGTTGGTATCTTTACTGCATGCCAACCTCTCTGATTTACTTCTACTGTCTGCAGAAATACCAGATAAACTTTCTTTGGTGATCTAATCTGTGGCTGGCAGAGAAAAAGAATGTTCTCCCTTAAATCTGTTTCTTTGCTTTCCTTAACAACACAACTATATGACCGAAGTTCCAATTTTACAGCAAAAGCAGCTCAATAAACAAATATAATGTTATGTACTTTGTCAGTTTAACAGTGTTCTGTGATTGTCAGAGCCCTTTGTTTGTACCCACAATCAATCTCATATCACCCACATAAAAAAACATGAAACTCATATGAAGGTTAAGTTGTAGGAATGGCATGTAGCTCTGCGGCTGCACTCAACTGACTGAGCATGTGTCTATTACCTTCAGCCAATACAGAAATACAAGCAATAGATAATGTTACGTAATGTGGGAATTCCCAAACTTGACAAAGTCATCACTAGTACCGGTTCACAACAACAAGCAGTAACTATGTATGTTAAACTGACCAATACTTACTTTACTTGTTGATTATTATTGTAAATGTAGTAATTATTTTTCATCTGCAGCTTAAGAGAGAGTTTGTGTTTTCCTTCTATGATTCATGTGTGAGCATGAAGAGCCACCGCAGAATAAACTATATAAATCAAATTGTCTTTTTTTACAGTCATTCAAATGAGCTTTGAATGGGTGTAAGTGTAGTCTCGTCAGTGAAACATTCCCCTATCCTGTTCTTTCCCAGAAACTAAGCGCACCATGTAAGATACCATGTGACTGCTTGGGAATTCCCTCAGATGTAGTTAGTTTCTGCTTGGGAGAGCCTCTGACACTGTGAGGGCAGTCATAATGATGCAGTACCTAAGTAGTGGTGTTTCCCCTCAATGTCCTCTGTCCAGAGATAATTATATCAGGCAGTACTTTGTATTCTGACAGCATGTGTTTCAAAGACAGAGCCACAATATGAAGACATGCTTTCATACAGTGAAATTAGTATGGAATTGTTTTAGAATAAGTGAAATAGTTGGCAAAAGAACATGTCTGATACATTTAGGATGATGTATCACCCTGGAAGTTTCAGAGAAGTCAAAAGGATATTCATGTCATTTCAGTTTACGGACAGTTTTAGATACCATAGTTTCTTTGACACAAGCCTGAATTGAAATGATTTTATGCTACGACTTCAGATACTGTATATTGAGTCATAAAATATACATTTTGCGTATATATACATTATCGGGGCAGTTAGTTGGTTTCCACCCAATGCATAAATTATTAGAAGGCATGAAGATTTTCCCTTAACAGGTAGAGGAATATACCCCTTTGTTTATCTACAGCAACAAGTTCTCATCAAGGGTCACAGGGAATTTCCCCCGGCCTGATGTCTGTTCTACATACTTTCTTTCAGGAAGAGAAATTGTTTTCCCACCTCCACTGATCAGATAAGACTAGTTTTTGCGCGTTGTTTTAAGAGAAGAATGTATGAATGATTTTTTTTAATTGTGAGTCCACAATTAAATGCTATTTTCAGTCAATGTCATAATAATAATTGTGTTCTTCTTAAATCAATCAGTGATGGTTGGTTGTATCTGTGTGGCCCCTGCAAATGTAATAATTACACAGTAAATTAATCACTGGTTATATGTGACACTCATCACCAAATGATGAACAGTCTTTCCATCATCATCACTTTTAGATGGTTGGACAAATTCTTCCAGCTTAATAATTTTATGTGCTGATAAATTGAAGAATTAGATTAGAAATAAAGGAATTCAATCATGGTTATTAACTTGTTTGTCTGTTCAACAGGACTTAACCTGCAGCCCACAGAGTTTTTGGTAAGTGTGCTTCATATTTCCTTCTACATCATTATGACTGAATCATTTCAGAAGAAGACATTTTTGGTATGAATAACCTTAACACTGAAATAAAACATCCTCATCACTCTGTCAATCATGGTACGTATCACTTGAATAATGACTGAAAACAACATGACCCACATTTGGGTGGGGTGCTAAGACGGTTGAATGATGTCATCTAAACACTGGGTACTTTCAGATTTCACATTCCCGTTAAATGACTGCTAGGAAAGACTTGATCAAGAATGTACACTTTTAACTGACAATATGGCTAATGTTCAAAGTTCTTCAGACAAAACCTAAAATTGTAGACTTTGCTTTAGTTTTCTGCTTCATTTACCTGGAATACTTAAACATATACACTAAAAGAGAATACGTCAAAATTAAAGTACTTTGCTTTAGAATCTGGCTGTTTTCTGTTAAATTCTGTTAAATTCTCTTTAAGTTTGCCTGAAAATGAGGGCATGTCCTCAACAGGCTCTAAGGATTTAAATACAGGGTGAATGAATGGATGAAAATATCCTTTAATATGAGTGACATGTCATTCCACAAGTGTTTCATACATTATGTGGAGAATAAAACAGAACATGTCAAAGCCTGCATCACGATCATTGCATATGTAGGGATATCAACAACAGCTGAAGTGCAAAAAAACATTTCAATTAATGCAACAAAGACTAAAAGTCAGTTAGTCATTTTTCTAAACCTCCATTACTCCAGATCACGGGTGTCAAACATGTGGCCCGCAGGCCAAAACTGGCCCACCAAAGGTTCCAATATGAAATGTAAAAACTACATTGAAGATATGAACAATCATTTTAGTTCAGGCTCCACATTCAGACTAATGTGATCTCAAGTGGGTCGGACCAGTAAAATACTATCGTAACAACTGTAAATACTGACATCTCCAAATTCTCTTTGGTTTATTAAAAAAAAAAAATTAATTACATGAAAATGTTTATTTGAGGCAGAGTATGATTAAAATTGCATTTATTTTTTGTAATAAATTTCTGTTTTTTCATGGTTGTTCATGTTATTCAATATTTCTAAAGGATCGTTTGTAGATGTAAGGTTTTCAACTTGTAATTTCACTCTTTTCACACTACAACAAAGAGATAAGTTTGGAATTGACATTATTTATATATTATCATGTTATTATTTTACTGGTCCACTTCAGATCATATTGGGAGGATGTGGGGCCTGAACTAATATAGGTTTGACACCCCTGGTCTGTATCAGTTATGTCATAAATGCGATTGCCATTACACATCTAACTCCTCCCTGATCAACTCAGGTAACGTCTCCAAACTGATAATCTCAGGAGGCATGGCCATGTTACCAGAGAGAAAACATTAGTGTATTGCGTGTCTATTTAAATGTTGACTGGGCACTTTGAGCTTATTACACATTTTTTTCCTGATGTGGTTTTCTACTGAAAATGGCAATAAACTGAACAATGAACATTAACAGAATTGCACTTTTCACCTCTCAGCCATGAACTATGTGAGGGGAATTTGCTGTGGTTTGGCCACATTCTTCTCCTATCTTGTTTACATAAATAACAGCTAACAAAGTGATTTTAGATTCAGCAAGAAAGATTGTGTGGCAAGACCATGTTCAGTCAGGTATGATGATGAACAGCTCCTGGATCTGTAGCTCCAGAGGATTTTAACTCAGCCCGTTTTCTACCTACGTCTGGTGCTATTTGTGTTGTGAATATGTCATTTCTTCCTGTTATTATCTAACTGTGTGCATACTGTACATATGTTGTGTACTCACATCAGTATTATTTGGGTAACTATGTAAACTACCTATTTTTTCTTTAGTTGTCCATCGAAGCTTCTTCAGATTCCATTGATTTTCCTGTTTACTGTGACGTGCCTACCAACTGTCACAGGTGAGCAGTTCTGTCAAGTCCCTGTATCACAACATGCCTTTGTGTTGGTTTTATAGTTCAGTGGAACCAGTTGCCTATCTTAACAAAGTGATTAATAGAGAATACAGTCATTGCAGAACTGTTACGCTTGATCACACATAAACAAATACGCACCTCAACACTTGCCTTTGAATAAACAGACCAACTATAAATAATATGAAACTAATACCAGGAGACATAAATACTCTGCATACAAATCTGCTTCTTTCATGGTTTTTAATGATTTAATTCTTATAGAAAAACTGTTATAGCTTAAAACAGACAACTTGGAACATAAAACATGTTGTTTTATTGTCAGCAAATACTTTATTTTTTCATCTCACTGAGTGTATCGGATCTGTTCTCAGCAAGACTGTAATTTTTTTTTACCAAGATAAGAGGAATCATTTGTTCTCAGAAGAGTACAAAGAAGAGAAAGCAACGTGTTTGTATTTGTTAGCTGTCATTAAACACTAACATCCAGGGCTGCAATAAAGAAATAAAATCTTTATTGTCTCACTTTTGATGTTTTGGTATTGAGTTCACTATAAACAGGGAAGGGACACTTCTAGTCGTGAATTTTAGTTGAAAACGAACAGAGGCTGAAGAGGAACTGAGATTAGTTTATTACGTCATTAGGGGAGCTCTTAAAAACCCTGACCTTCACACCCACACACAGCCTAAAGTGAGAACTGTTTACTTAAGCATAATGTCTACGGTCATTTGAAGTCAAATGTCAGACACGGCACCTTGTCCTGTTTGTCACAAATGCAATGAAATTCATCATGATGTCATAAATACTTTAGTAGCCTCTGAATTCTTCTTTTGGTTATCTGTAACAAGTTTCATTGAATATAGATTAGAATATTTCCAATACAGATGCACGAGAACGCTTATTTAACCCATAAAGACCCAGTGCTACTTTTGTGGCATTTTCCAAGTGAATTTTTCGTCTATATTTAACCTTTCTTAAGTGATTTACTGCCATTTATTGTAATATTATCCTATTTACTTTGTGTTTTTTCAGTGAAAATCATGTATTTTCCTATATTTAATTTACTGATCATGTAGCTGTTCTAAAAAGCTCAGACTAAATTCAAAGGTTATTGCATCAGAAACAAAGAAAACTGAAGAAAAACTGACTTTTTCAGCAAATTATATTATTATGGTAACATTATCTATGTGTCCACTGTCATTGATCCAACTCCATGGCTTTTACTGGTGAATCAATATTGTAGAAGATGATGGTGTTTCCACGTTCACTACGGAGCCTCTGAACATCCGAATGGGTCCTATCTGATGACCATGAAAAGATGACAAACTGCATTTTACACCAATTATTTACATGTATTGATAGGATTAGCGGATCAACAGGTATTAAACATTTTTGATCAGTAGATGGTTTTAGTCGATGGTGGATTTTGGGTCTTTATAGATTAATTAAACATGTAAAAGCCTACTGATTGTATTGATAATGCATTAATTTTCACTGTAGACAGATTTTACTCTACTTCAGTATTAAAGATCTGTTCTAACTCTTTATTCTTTGTGACACAGAACTTGCGGAAACCAAAGAGCCCCTTCTGGTCAGCGGTGAGATCGGTGGAGAAGTCACATTTCGTTGCCCCTTCGCTAAACAACGTAGCATCACTTTTTTCTACTTCCAGAAGGGAAATACATTTGTGAATGGTTACCATGTATCTTTACCAATTCCCAATTCGAAATGGGAGAACACTAGATTGGACAGTGAATATAACGTGCACATGAATCAACTAAACAGCTCACACGCTGGAAAGTATACGTGCCACATCCACTATGCTGACATGACCTGGGAAGAAATAGACATACTACTTAGTCTTACAGGTATGTTTCAAAATGTATGTTTTATGTTTACCTTTCCACTGATATACTATAATTTGGAACATAATAGGTGAGGAGGATTCTTTCTGTTTTCATTTTATTAGAAAACTCCCTGGGGAATACCTGTAGATGGTTGAAAGGTCACTAATATACTGTAATACAGTGTGTGGGTGTACTCTTTGTATTGCTATTGGATTCTTTACATGAATAGTTCAATTGGAAAGGAGTATTTTGATAAGTACTTGGGGCAAAAATCCTTGGAAGCCAAAAAATAGCTGACAAATATTAATAAAAAAAATAATAAGATTAGAAACATAAAGATGGCACAGTCTAATGTCAAATCAGTATTTCTATGACAGTACTGTAGTAAAATTAACTTTTTTCATTGTCTCTTACTTTCTCATACAGCCAACTACACCAAACCGAATGTTACAATATCATATAGTGATCACATGTGCAAGGTCACATGTACCTCCCACGGCGGCTACCCCAAAAACAAAATTGATTGGGATGTCCATGCACTTGGGAATGCCAGTAGTCAGATGTCCAAATTTGTGGAAAACCCTCCAGACTGTGACATGAAGACGAAGCAATGCAACATCTCCAGCACTGCGACCTTCAACTGCTCCTTTGGGCTGCATAGACACCTCAGCTGTTACATTTACAACACAGAGATATTCTCTACCTTCCCTATCTGTGAGTATAAATTCAACAAACAGCTTAAAGACTGTAGCTGAAATTAAAGACCAGCACAAATCCCCGCTTTACCAGAATCGGTCTGTACTTTCAAGAGCTGGCCAAGTTTTAAGGAAGTGTGAAGGGCAATGGAAACCCCTTTGAACAGATCCACT
Organism: Apogon talboti; assembly: GCA_037367365.1. Classification (NCBI taxonomy): domain Eukaryota; kingdom Metazoa; phylum Chordata; class Actinopteri; order Kurtiformes; family Apogonidae; genus Apogon; species Apogon talboti. The sequence goes on along the minus strand of JAPQRQ010000006.1, from coordinate 16,771,777 downwards.
TTAAGAGCCGGGAAAACATGTGGGAAATGTGAAATCTTTTTGTACAATTCCTGTTAACGTTATGAATCAAATGTGACAAAAGTCTTCATTTATTTCAGATTTATCCTCCTCATGTGACACAACACATGCAAAATTTGACGTACATCCTCTTTAACTGTTTAATTTCTAGCTGGTGTTCCTCTAATTCAATTATTTCTTTCTTTCTGCTAATGCACTGCAGATAAAATTAAGTAAATGTGGTTCTTCATTTTCAACAGGTGCACACTATGGTCACTGTCAAATAAATGGCCTTAAAGAAAAATATCAAACTACTGTTGAGACACATATTTCATAAGCTACAGATTCAGATTCTTTATTTGTCATTTAAACATTCCCATCATAGATGTAATGTAATTGGTCTCCAAAAACTCACAGATAAAACACTTGTAGACAGAATAAAATAGCCAGTATAAAAATATATAAAAATCCCTTAACTAATGCACATAATAAAATCTGTGATGAAAATAAATAAACTGTACTAATCCGATGTTAAAAAGTATTGCACTGATTATAGCCCAAGTCAATATTACACAGTGTGTTTGAGATCCCACTGTATATTGCACTGTTTATGTGTGACATTTACTGTATGTGTGTGTGTGTGTTTAACAGTCTGACAGCAGTTGGGTAAAAACTGTACTATAGCACAAAGAGTTTCAGTCTGATTGAGCGAATTTTATGTTTTTGTATTCTTATTTGAGCCAAGTTCTCTCAGTCTTTAGTCAGTTTTGTTGTCATTGTATTCAGATTAAAACAGGACAAATGATCATTTTATGGCTGGATATCAATATGAAAACACGTATTTTGGTTGAGGATGAACTACGCCGGTATTTTGACTGATGTGTTTGTTTTCCTCTTGTTAAGGTGACAGAAAACCATTGACTCCATCGCCTCCTCTACTCACTCCTGATCCTCCTGCAGTACCAATCGCTGTCAGTGTGGTGGTTATACTCAGTGTTGTGGGAGCACTAGTGCTGTGGAAAATTAAGAAGGGACAGACAGGTACAGACTGAAATCAGCTTCTTCAAAGTGTTTTCATATATTTTCATTTCAAATATACTTTAACAGTATCAATGATTCTGTAAATATTTGTAAAACATGTTAATGGGTTTTATGTTTAATTTTCCCAGGACACATCGGGGTACCAAATGTGGAGTAAGTCAATTTGTAGGCATGTATTATGAAAATTATTTAAATATACATGTTTGTGTATTAATTTTTCCTTTCAATATATTGTGTTCTCAAGGGAAGGACAATCTCTCGGGGAATGAAGGAGGGAAAAGGCTTCATGAACCCTGAGCGCCACAAGAAGAACGTCTGATTTTCAGTTGGACATAAATTCTTACGTATTCCAGAAACTAGGACGAAACTTGATGTCACAAAGTGTATGTTACCTAAGTAACAAAGTGGCAACAAACAAAATGAGCCAGTGTCATTGTAGTCAATGACTCACTTGAACATGTGCTCTCAGCACTTCTCTGGTAGCTCTGACTTGCACTGTTTTAGGAAGTGCTCATTACTGGTGTCCTTTAACTTGTGAAGTACAGTGTGTCATCCACATGTGAACGCCTGACTTCTCAGAAAAAGAAAGAAGGGATTTTTTTCCCTCATAGTTTGTGGTGATGTGATGGAATTTGTTACACTTGCAGCAATTGTCACTTGAATACGTGTTTACCACTATAAATGTATGTTGTTCTATTGCACATCGATGTCTGATGCCAGTCTATCGGTCTTGTTGGTATGACTGACTCAATACGCTGAACTGAACTAAAATATCTTCAAAATATGCAATAGAGTGGTAATTGTCTGTAATATATACACACCTCTTGTAACAAGAGGACAAATCATTCGCCCTATCTTTTTCTCCATCATCTATTGACATTTTTGATAAAATAAAAAATTCAACTTTGACTTTTTTTCCCCATGTCCCCATGTTTTACATTTGGGGTTATAAATGAAACAGCCTTAAGAAGGATGGCAGTGACTTTGGTACAAACCTTCAGAATGTATTACTTTGGTGATCTCCTCAGTGAAGCCCTTCTGGACAAACTGGAGTTATTACATCCTCCTTGGAAGAGGTAATTGTCATTGTTAGAATGATAAATAGATACTGTTGTGTCTATGTCACCCTGTAATACTGATATAGTATAGTAGTATTTATATTTAGGTAACTGTTCTCATGTAAAATAAGCTTTTTGTACGCTTTACACTTTTCTTGATATTTATTTTATGTTTTTTGTTTGTTTGTTTGTTTGTTTTTTTCTATATCAAAGTTTAACCTGTTTGGGTCAAAAATGTGAACATCCCTCCATTTTTCACAGTTTCCTTTGCATTCTGTTTAATTAAAAATGTAAGTGTTAAAATGTCCTGCCAATTAAATGTTTATAATTTCACGTTTCCTTGTGGTCTCTTAACTACATTGAAAATACAGCATTCAAAAAGTGTTTGCACTCAATTTACATTTTTTAAAGCTGCAGTTTGGAGTTTCTGCCAGTAGATGTCGTACTAGCTCCATGAAACTCCACCTGTCATGGTTGATTTGCGTAGCAGTGGGCTATAACGTATGAAAATTGTTTTGACTACTACATTCATGATCCTGATCACATATGTCACAACCTGGCCTCTAAAAGCAGCTTAATTTATATCAGTCCTGTGAATTAAACAATGTTTATGCATTCTGCACATGATGTATAATCAAAACAATGTGAGCCAATCCTTTAGACTAGGATGCGTGTCTGTCTGACCTCAGTATGTGGTCACCTGCCAGGCTAAGACTGGGTAGCCCTTGTTTATGTAAGAAAAGAAAGCAAAATTGAAAGGGAATAAAGTGGAGAGAATAGAAGAATATAAGTGAGGCTGATTCAGAGAAGGGAGGAGATGTGAGGCCAATTTGATTCAGTTTATAAACTGAATGAAAGAAGACAGGGCTAGTGTTATACTGCAGGCACAGATATACACATTGCATGCAACCAGTTTCTTGTTCCAGCTTAGTTTGGTTCAGTTTAGTTTCCACATTTCTTTGGATTTGACGTGTTTTATAAATTCGAAACACCCCTTCATTTCTCCCTCACACTTGCTTTGTCGGCATCTCATGATTCACTGTGACAGGCTGTCAGTCCACCTCTCTGCCCTGTGTTTACACTGGGCAGCAGAGCAGCACCAGGCTGGTTGCACTTCAGGAATGTAACCCTAAGGTCCTCTACCACCTCTCCCCCATCTTCTATTTCCCTCTTTTATTCCCTTAAAACACAGGCTCACCCCTTCCCTTTCTCCTCACTTTCCCCTCTGTGTTGTTTTTCTGTCATTTCCCTTATGCGCTTCCCCTCCCTCTAATTACCCTCCGGTGTCCTCACCATCCACTCCCTTCCTCTCCTTCTGCCATCTTCTTATCATTTCCCCCTAACACACCATCTCATCTTGTTTCTCCGCTCTGAACCACCACTCCACTCCCCATGCACCCTCTCCTTTCTCTTTTCCCTTTTATAAAATTCAGAGAGCATTGTCCAGGCTCACTCCAACCCCCCCCCCCCTTGTCATCATCCCCTCACCTCCTGTCCTCCCTCCCTCATTCCTCTGCTGTCTAACCCAAACAAACCAGGGAGGACTTTCCTCTGCGGTGGCTGTAGAAGAAACACACCACATGTCAGACTTGGTTTAAACATAAACATTAGTCAATTTGAGGGACTGGAAAAGGATATGGACCGATTCAGTCCAACATAAGATAGAGCTACTAGGAAGTCTTAATGCTAAAATCCACCACTATAAATGCAGAGCAGGAAATGCTACCTTTTAGTGTGTATTTGCAAAGATGACTATGACTAGAAATCCAATGGCCTATTCACATAAAAAACATTTTTCTTTGACTTCTATATTGAAGAAAGAGCAAAATAAAAATGACTCAAAATCTTCTTATGCCTAAAGTAATAAGAGCTAAATAGTCCAGTAAGCTAATGTACAAAAAGCATTTTGTCACTGAATATTATTCATGCCATAGTCCACCCATTAGCATTCATAAAAACTCAGAAGCTTTAACTATTCATACAACTGCAAAATGTAATCACCATTTGTTCCAAAATCAAAATATGTGTACAAAAATCAAATCTTCATAAACAGAGTTGTGTATTGAAGCAGTTCTGTTAATTATGAATAATCTAAGCTGCTTGTTTTTTGTTTTTTTTTTTCCAGTGACGCAGCAGAGTGTGTAATCGCCTGTTTGATGGAGAACCTTTTCAGTCGGTCCACAGTCCTGTGGCATTTCTCAGTGAGTGGTGTGTGACCTCTGCCACACTGTTCTGTGTGGCGTCCATACCAGGGGATTTATAATCAGATTATACTAGTTATGAAAGTCAACTAGATTAGTTTTAGCGCAGGGAGCCAGAGCACAAGGCATTGATTCACAGTGGGAGACGGGAGCTGATCAGCATGGGGGAGATTGGGCTGTTAACGTTCTCCAAATAATACCAGGCGCTTCCATGTCCCTGAATCAACATGTGAGTGTGTATGTATGGATATATGCTCATGTAAGCTCAGTATAAACATAGAGACTTCATTCACAAACCCTACACATTCTTGACATTTTATTCTTTTTTTGTCCCCGCTGTGTGCACTAACAGGTCTATAATTATAAGCATTTTACATGTTTTAAAACTTCCCCTGAATATTGGATAGGAAATTTTAAAAAAAAATAGATGAACTGAAGCATTATTGATATATCATATCAGTTAATGTTGACAACAAAAAAATAATTTCGAGTGTTTGTCAAGTCTGAGAACATAGGCAGGTTTGCGGCTCAAGAGCGCACTCCAGTTCAATGTTTTGAAAATAGCAGATGCCTTTTGTCCATGTGGCAGTTGTGATAAACAGAATAAAACTGCTGGAGCAGAGACAGTGAAGACCTGAGCGGGTCAGAGGTTCAGCTGTGGCGCTTCAGCTGAGTGATCATGTTGTTGCTGTCACTGCAGAAACCCTCTCTCTGACCCCCTGAGACAGGAGAGGTGACCTGGAAGCATTTATCACCTCTGTGCTTTCTGACCCCTGACCTGAGGCTTGAAATCAGGGAAAGAAACACAACAGAAAGGGGAAAAGAAGGGTGGAGGGTGGGGGACTACAGAGAAATGGAGGAAGGTGAGGGGTGACCACTCCAATACTTAAATGGTTATTCGATACATTAGAATTGTAAAATAGCCTGCCATTATATTGTTTATACTAGAGATTAATGTATTCAAGAACAGCTTTCTGTACCTCAGAGGCTATAGTGGCTGGTTTATGAAGCTGCTGGGAGCCAGTGTGGGTTCTGTGACTGTGCATCAATGATAATATTTCTCTTGGTTACAAGTTGAAAACGTTGCTGGTGTATATGTGTGGTCTTTGTTTGGTCTAGCCGGCTGCCATCAGACTTGAAAGAGCTTGAAACAAGTTTGAGATGGAGAGCGAGAGAAAGAGATGTTTGTTAGCTTTGAACCCAATAGAACCATTAACACCTCTCTGTAACAGCGATACACTAAAGGACTTCTTAGCCAACAACAAGGCTGTGACCCTGGATCTAAAGTTGTGTGTGTGTAGATGAGTGAAATGTGAGGAGACATTCACGAAAGTCTCATATCCTGTGAATATTTTTAGCACTACTTATAATGTGACCTCCTTTACTTTTACACACAACCACAACTATCTGTCTGTCTGTATATCTATCTATCTAGGAAGAGCAGTGGCGTCAAGGATTGATGGCTGAGATTGCCCATTTGGCTGCAGTTGGTTGGCAACATCATGTTTCCATCGAGGCAGCATATCAAAGACACTCAAAAGGATTTGTAATGAGCTGTGGACACTGTAAGTGAAATCATGTCGGCCCACAGTGAGATTACAAAATGTCGAAATATTTATTTACAGTCATCTAAAGCAGATTACATTACTATTACAGTGACATATTCTTTGGATTGTACTGCCAGAAAAGACAAGCCTAATGATGTACAACTTCAATTCATTCCATCACATCTTTTTTGAAGAAACATGAATAAGTGGCCTCAGATAACTATGAATATAACAGTAAATGTGAGCTAAAATGGAATGCAGTTATATATGTTAAAGCTGTTTTAGCGGTTGGTGTAAAAACGTAGATAAGTGTAAAACAATGTTTATTTACAACCCAGCGCTGGGACCAAGACCAACGAGGATCAACTTATACTTGAACTTGGCCATGATGCAACAATCTAATTTGTTATACTATGTGTGACTGTTGTTTTTTTCCCTCTCATATGGTGGGGACTTAGACATAACCAACTGAAGTTACCCCAGATCATAACACTGCCCCCACAGGCTTGTACTGTAGGCACTAGCAAAAATGGGTAATCACTTCATCTATCTCTCTTCTCACCCTGATGCACCCATCACTCTGGAACAGGGTCAGTCTGGACTCATCAGATCACATGACCTTTTTCCACTAAAATACAGTCTAATATGTCTAATGGAAGGAGAATTTTAAGTCTACATTTGTTGATTTGTTTAGGCTTTTTACAGGTTAACTTATATCAGTACGGCAGCAGTGTTATGATATATACACACATATTTACCAATATGTCAGAAATGCTGTGGGACTGGCTTGGATCCTCACCATATGTGAATGTAATACAGGTTTATCTGGCACCCAGCAACCTGATATGAATGGGTTAAATCAGGTTAACTCTTTAAAACCTGACGTGTCATCGCTGACACACCCCGCGCATATGCAGTTTGGATGGCTGTAACTCTTTCGCTGTTTGTGCAACTGGAAAAATTCCAACAGTTTCTGAAACCTGAGATGTTATGTGTTATAATCTTTATTGGGTCATTACAGTAATTTCATTCACGCCTGTACTAGAAGCTGGAGAAGAAGCCATTTTAGCAGTATTATATTGTAACATGCAGTAAATCATAATTGCTTGCTAGAATTGTAATGATCTGGGGAAAAAAAAGTGCTCTGGAGAAATGGGCAAATGGACTCACTCACAGCATATTTTCTAACCTTTTTATTGTCAGAATAAGAAAAAAGTCCAGGCGAGCCATTTTAGGCTCAGGGTTTAAAGTTAAGCACATGTCAATTAACCTGCATCATGTAAGTGTCTGTAGTCTGAAAGTCTTATGAGTCATTATTGAGCATGCAAATCTTTTACTGCAAGAAGAAGGAGGTGTAGAGAGGTAACGGTAAATTAAGTACATGCAATAGGCAAATGAAACTGAGAAACCATTGAAGCAAAATGGCTGGCATATTGGACAGGACTCCTGGAGCGTCCTGAAGCAACCTGCTCTTAAATATATCTCCATATCTCAGACATGGCGGGGGGGGTTCAGCAGGGAGACGGTGGGCAAACACTGATGTGTCTCAGATCCAAACACTGAGACAAAAAAAACAAAAAAAAAAATCTGGAAGTTCATATCCGAGCACTGACCTACAGTAGATGTGTGTTTATATGTGTTTATCTGTGTAAGGTGTGCATGTGTGTGTGTGTTTGCATGAGTGTAATAAGAGACACCTGAGATGGTTAGAAGGTCATTCCCGGAGTCTGGTCACATAGCTTTGATCATTTTCTCGTCGCCTCAGAAATAGACTAGAGAGAACACAGAACTGGCACAAGCCCTTCTCCCTCTGAGTGTGTGTGTGTGTGTGTGTGAGAGAGATTGTGTGTTTGTGTCCAAGTGAATGACTGAGAGAGAGAGAGTTCTTGCACAACAGACTGAGAGGGAATCCAGTTTTGTTTGTAGTGCACAAGCCTGTGTTTGCATGACTGCGTAAATGCATTTGCACTCATACCTTTCTTTGGTTTTGCGTGTAGTTATTGACGGACTGTGTTCACACAAGGAGCCCAATGCGTGTTGTCAGCATTTCAGAAAGTGTGATTGTGGTTTAAATTCCTAAACTGTCAAATATGAGTCCCAAATCAAATATTGGGAGCTGCCCAGCGGCTGGAAGCATTGGTGTAAAATAAGCTGCAAATGCACACAACGCACAGTTGAACACATTCACTGACCAGTTCCTTTGTGAACAGCTGTGGCCCCGAAAGTAATTTAAGCAAGACAGATTAACGTCTACCGTCCCTGATGCAAACTCAAGCAATCAGCGCTATCCATAGTTCCAATAACTTCTTTACCTTCTGCAAAGACAATCATTATTTTAAGGTGCATGGCCTGGTGTAGGAGCAATGACAGTAAAACTCAGCAGCATATCGGATTTATTCTATTCTGTGTGACTATGGATTTGCATTGGAGGGTTGTGTTATTGTTTGTGTTTTACAAGTTTTACTTAAGGGAGCAAGGGTGCATGGCATGGTGTAGGGATCAACTAACCTGTTTTTCCATATACAATCAAAATTTGGTTAATACTTTATAGTAAGGGTACAGGATGGAAAAACACATTTTGTTTTGTTGGGTTTCTTTGGCTTTTCACTTTTATCTGCAGACTCAACAACATGCTTAATAAATGATAAATTAGGACAATTCAGATGTCTATGTTATTGCATTATTTAATCTATTAGATGCATGACACACTATTAATTCATGTACGTTACTAATGATTAATGAGGTACTAGATGCATGAATTCATGATACTTCACATACCCTATTTGTAACTGATGTGCATTTGGAAAAAAATAACTTTTGTAGTAACTCAAGTACAATTTTATTTAACTCAAATAAAATTAAATGTGAATTTTGAACTGGAGGGATTATACCTGTACATAATAAACACCAGTCAACAGAACATGAAGCAGTAATTACAGACTAGTGAGTGCATCACAGCCAAAGTAGCACATTTTTATTTTATTACAGCAATAATCATAAAAATGTGAGAATTAAATGTGATAATTGATCAGGGCTGACAACCAGTCTATCTTTATTTTTTCATTGTAGAAGCATAATTTCAGTCTTCTGTACAAATAACCTATTAAATATCTGTCTGTTCTGGGAAAAATAATCCTTCCCTGTTGCTCTTCTCTAGTTTTCTTTCATTTTTCCACCTTCAAGAGGACTTTTGCCTCATGAATTGAAAGACTGAGTATAGAGGTTACAGATTTTAAAGCTCCTTGAAGCAAATTTATTATTTGTAATGTTAGGCAATATGAGTAAAATTCTCCTGACTTGACTCAAGCATCCATGGGAGCTGGATGGAGTTGGCAAAGCTGTTTCAGAAGTGATTTGTCCTTTCACTGAAATGCTCCGTCACCAGGTGTTACACAGTCTTACACAAGGAGGCCGAGTTCTTATTAGATGAATGCTCCTCTGTGGGTTCTTTTGCGCATGATTTCAACCAAACATGGTCTTTGTCAGAGCTTAGCATTGCTTGATGAGGACTCGGGTCTGCTTTGGAGCCGCTCCGAAGAAGAGTCAATCCTCGTTTGAATTAATGCCCGGAAAAAAAAAAAAGGAGTATCTTTGTTTGAAACTTTGCGCAGAGACCATGTTTGGTTGCATTTCAAAAACACCGTGAGGCCCAAAGGCACCATCAATCCATTATAAAGGTATTGCAGCATCTCATCTTTCTCAGATCAGAGCATCGGGAGGGATGCAGTGCATGCTTGGCTGACTCTCCCAGCAGGTCCACTGAGACGAATCTCTGGAAGCAGAATAGACATTGCTAAAGTATGTTGCCATGGGACACAGTGAGGCTCACCTTCCTGTTTCAAAACTGAGAAGTAGTTGAGAAATACAACATTCACAGACACAAATGCACCTAAAAACACACACATATATGCACACAGAGGCCGCAGGAAAAAACAAACAACACACACAGATACACACATATACACACATACTCACAAAGGACTGGGTGTAAATCAAAATCATGTTATGTACAAACGCACCGGGGGAAATCAGAAGCCCCGAGGATGGGGTGGAAGATTGTGATCGAAACAGAGAATTCATAATGAGAAGATGGGGAATACCTATATCAATTTTTTATCTCCAATAAATCAGAATTTTTGTTATTCTTGTGAGACAGCTCCATCTGTAATATGAACAGGCAAAAGAAGGTCCATTTATTTAAACGCAATAGAGAGTATTTTTCTCTTGGTGATCCTAATATTTATCATTCACACAGATTAGCTCGATTTGTCATCGTTTAACTTTTATGGAATTATACCGTGGGTTCGTAAATGTAAAATGTGAAAGGTCTGCCACCTGTTTAAGCTTAGTTAGAGCTTATTTATTGATTCCAGATGTTATGGCTTACCCTAAAAACTCACTTTATTTTAATACACTTGTACGCAAGTACTTTCTTTCTCATATTGCATATTACTGGGTTATTTATTGTATTATCGCTCCTTTTTCTTCTAATGTGTGATGGGATTTGGGGGAAATTCAAAATATGAACTACATACCTTTCCACTAAATCAAATGTTGAGTGATTATATGTCCAACATCTCTATTGGCTTTCATCTAACAACCATTTGCTATATGTTATGACTGGCCGCCACCCTACCAATACATACACACACCCACTCACACAAATCCCCAGACTGCCACGCAAGCCCACACCAATACCCACACCCACAGACACCGGAGGCATCTCTCTCCAGTTGAAGAAATCAATTTGTTGTCAGTTATTGATTGTGTAATGTCAGGAGGAATAATAATAGAGATATTTTGAAGTTTGGTTGTTGAGATACATTAAATATACATCAAAAGACCACATTGACTGGAAAAGAGAGCAGAGAGACAGAGGGAAAGGCAAGAAAATATACAAAGAGAGCCTTTTTGAAGTCATATTCCACAATAAATGAAAAGAAATGGTGAAATGTTATTATATTGCATATCCTTTATTGCCCTGAAAATTTGTTAGGGCTGAGTGATGTGGCAAAAACATGCCTTTTACAAGTATTTAAGTATAAGATAAAAAAAAAAAAGATGCTGACACTTAAAAGACTGCTAATCTTCATTATTTGTTTAAATAAATAAATAAATCCAGGCAATGAGTAGAGAAATATATAACATATATTTGACAATACACAAGCTGTATTTTGTATTTTTGGGTCTTCTGAACAACCACTGATCTTGATTTTGCAGTTTAAATAAATTTTTACAATTTTCACACAGTATAAACTTAATTCAATTATCTGCCCACTCCTAATTCTAATACAGAATATCTTTTTCATGGTGTTTTTCTTGTGTTATGTTGCTGTAGTGTTCTGGCAACTATCACCGCAGAACCAAATGTCGACTTTATGACAAGTGGGTGTTTAAACGGTTCCATTTTATTATACATACATATTGCTATCGTGCACATGGGAGTTCTGTTTGGCACACTGAAATGCATGCAGCTCCAGAATGTGAACCAATGCCAGGGTTACATCCTGTATTCCACTATAGTGAATATAGATAACACAAAGGAGCAGATAATAGATGGTTTAAACGATGATTTAGAGGAGATGGTGTTTCTCTATTAAAACCAGACACTCATTTGCTACTGACAGAAAGAGCATGTGCTGTGTAGCTCGAAACTATTTTACACTCAAGGCCAGTTTTACCCAGAAGCTTTATAAATCCACAAAATGACTGAAGTTCTGCTGGGCCAGGAAAAATCTGCTCAAAATACAGCAACAGCCAAGACACATTTTTACATGTTCAAAAATATTACAGAGCCCTGCCAAATTATATTCATAAGAACAAAGCGCCAGTCCAGAATTTTGATAGAAACCAAAGGCTGTCTCGGTGTTTTGCAAAAACCTTTGTGTCTCCATTTTGTCCATTTTTAAAACTGTAACGCTGGAGCATAATGAGAATGTTGCATGAACCCTTGGGTTGAGCAAAACCACAGAAAATGCATTGTCAAATATCAAAAATACCATCAATCAGAAAAGTAAAGTCAATTCGAGGTTTCCGTGGGATACCACTATGTTTCTGAAAGTCATTTCACAAAACCAAACAGCAAGATGAGTGGAAAGTAAAACTGATGAAACCCTGATCTTTGAATCAGAATAATATTCAGTCTTTGTGGGATTTGGCAGTGCTCTTTAATAGGCAATAAATTGACTTGGAAGCATACCCATCGCGTCAATTTAACCCCCCCACCCCCAACACCCTTGTCCATCTAAATACCCCAACCTCCAACAATATACCCCCTCCCTCCCAGCTCCCCCGCTCAGGCAACCCTTTTGCCCTCTTGTATCCGGCCATTTAGCGTGACAATCCATTATTTTGACGGCTCCAGAGAAAGAAAGAGACAGAAAGACACAGCTACTTTGACTTCCAGGGCCCCATTTTTTGCCCCAGTTCTCTTTCTTTCCTGCCTCTCTCTTCCTGCTTCTACTTCCTTACCTCTCCTTTCACCCTTTCCCCCTATAAACTTTATTTTTCCTTCTTTTCAACCCCCCCTCTTATTTTCCTCCTCCATCTGTACTCTACTCCCACCGCCTCTTGCTACTAATGCCTTTTCTTTTTTTTCTTTTATTTTTCCTGCAGACCCACTTTACCCCCCTTATTCTTACCCCCACACACAACTCTGTGCCCCCCCTCCCCAACTTGTACTCCATCTCCTTTTGGCTCTGTATTGCTTCGTTGCTGGCAGCCTTTAGGAAATCTGAGCAGGCCTATAGAAAGAGAGGAGCCAGGGTTTAAAATGTCTCGAGTCGACCCCCTCTTGACAGCCCAACAGCCTCCACTTATACCAACCATACAAACCCGCCCCCCCAAACACACACACTAATTTCCCTCGACTGGCCTTTCAGCATACTGACACCCAACCACCTCCCTCCACACATACACCCATCAACTTCTACAGCATTTCTGCCACAGCTACACGGGGTGTTTTCCAAACGCTGTTACCACCTTCAGACTCCAGCCCCAAACTCTTTGCACCTCAAAATTCCTCCTCATTGTCCCTCACAGATGGCCTCACAGATTGTCAGTCAGTCAGGCTTATCTAGAGTGAAAATACTGTTGGTGCGGTTTCAAGCACAAATCATTAACAAAGTCAGAAAACTGTCACATGACTCAATGATATGAATATTATACCAGGCGTACTGTTTTGTGTTCACGATAACGGTAATGATAGATTAAGCATGTCGGTTTATTTGTCAGCATGCTTTTAATTTGCAAAAAGTAAAAGTTCTCATCAAACATACATGATCTTTAATACATCAAAACAGAATTTCATTAGCATTCGAAGTGCAAAATATGATCTAGAATCTAGTAGTGACCAAACTTTTACTAATACATTACATAGTTTTCCAGTAGCCTCCCTTTTTCTTACTCCTGAGACAAAAGAATCCCACCAACATGGTTATGTGGAAAGTATTTGTGATTGCGCAATAGAGGAATTAAATTTCATTCTTGGTTTATCAGAATCACAAGTAAGAAGTGCAAAGTGGGTAAAAGCTCAGATCTTTTCCACACTTATAACTATTCCATGACTTTCTTCTTTCATTCTCAACCATGTGAGACTGAAGCACATGAAGAAAAGATATAAATTAAGAGTTCAGACTCTGGTCTCTTCCAATAAACTACTCTCACTCCTCATACAAAATGCACAGCCCCCCAGCCTCTTACACTATTTCCCCCTGGACTCTGTAAAATGTGTGTCAGGGCCTTAGAAGTGCAGCCAAGGCAAACACCTGGCACAGCACAGTGATCTGCTACATTTCACCTTCTACCGCAGAAATGTGCACACAGGGAGATCATACACACAGACATAAACTCACACTGCAGTACACGCTTAGACACTGTGTATGTGTATGTATGTGTGTGTGTGTGCACATAAACACACGCAAAAAAATCCTGGTAAATACATTCACACATGTGCATTCAGAGGCACATGTAGTCACTATAACGGAGGTAGAAACAGTGAAATGTGGCCTCCACCTCCCTGCTCTCTTTCTGTCTCCCTCCCTGGTGGTGTGTCATATTTCGGGGGGATAATAGGTGTCATGGTGAGACCCCTTTGGTCTCAGCGCTCTGGGGGACTCTAGTGACACACACGCACTAATGCACATGCACACACACACACATTCAGCCATGTGAGCACAAGCAGCTCATTCTCTGGACCCTGGGAACCACAGATGACTCTCCACTCCTCTCGTCTTTCTCTACTTCTATCAGTTTCTTTTTTTTTTCTATTTCTCCCTCACTTTTTCTTTACTCGTCTCTACTTTTATCCCGTACACGTATTCATCCGCCTCACCCGTGAACCCCTGCTCCTGTCAATGATCAAACAAGTAGCTCACTACAGTTTGTTTTTTTTTTGTCATATTGAGTCCAGATGTCATATTTAATTTTAGCTTTATTGGTTCACCGATTGGGTCGACACACAACCACACTAGCAATGTGAATCATAACATCCTCCATTCAGGCAGGACAGTGGAATCAGCTACTGACAGATTCTCCTGTTTTGTCAGTGTTGTGATCCAACTTAAAATGGCCATTTTGGTAGAAATACATCATCACAGGGAGGAGGGTTATAGTTTCTTCACTTTGGTCAATTATAACCCCCACAAAAACACTCAAGTAGCTGAAATGAGAACTTAAACTGATTCACTTGTTTCACATTTTAACACTATTTTACTAAGACAAACATTGGCACACAAATATACTTAAATTTAACATAAACATAACTCCTTCAAACACATTAAAATGAGACTTTTATTGCTTTTTTTTTCCAGCAGCTCCTGTTCAGGTTGACAGACACATGATAAACTACCATGACCTACACCTGTATTAACTTTCATGTATTGTGTTACCCCTCCTCTTTCTCTTCCTTTCTGCTGTGACAGACAGAACGACAACTGCTCACAGCCACAAGGCAGAGAGCGGGAAAGAGAGTGGAGGAAGGGAAGGGAAGGTATACCTGCAGGTAAAGTGTAGGAGGATCCTGTCTCCTCCTCCATCTTTTCCACCTCCTCTCCTCCCTCAGGCTGCAGGGGGTAAGTGTGTGTGTGTTTATGTGCGTGTGTGTGTGGTTTGTGTGAGACTAGAGTCACAAGAATGTGTCCAACTTAGTGTGAAAAGAGTGAGCACATGTTGTGTTTATCACTAATGCTCTCTGTAATTACTGACTCTTCCTGTACATACTGTAAGTGAAATCTAATGCATTAAAAGCATCTCATCTTTCACACCTCCCAGACACCTTGGCCAGGCGAGATGCCAAACTCAGCCAATCACAGAGCAGAGTTACAAAACCTCACCGCACCACAACTGTCGCCACTTTAAGCCATCCTATTGACGCCAGGGAACAAGATGCGTTTCTGTCTTTTTCTTTCTTCATTTTCATATTCACAGGATTATTTTTTAGTCAATTGCGCCTGTTTAGAAACTTCTACATGTAAGCAGATCAGACATAAAACATTTTAGGAGGTAGTGAAACAGCTGCCATGTTGTGAACCCATTATAAACATAGTAAAATAAAAGTTTATTGTGGGTTCACATCTTTCACTACTTTATGCTTTTCTTCCTTTAACTTTGCCAGCTACTGCTTGTCTTTGGGGAGAATCAGACATGGTGTGATATTTTGTTTCTGTCTGAAAGAGAGGCAGAATACCGTACAAAGAAAAAAAAAGGGAAGTTACACTGAAACTGAAAAAAAATGGAGGAGAAAATGGTGGAAATCTAATGGTGAGAAAGAAAAAAAGACTGAACATGCAAAAAATACACAAAACAAAATATTAGAATAACGGACTTTGCCTCCAGAAACATTGAAATAGTGTTTTCTGTGTTGTTTTCTATGTTCTATCAAAATATGGAATCAAGCTTCTACATTGCAGAGTCATGTTTGTGATTGGTTCTTTAAATGCAGAGTTGTGTACGTTATCATTTACCACTATTGAACCTCCACTATGTACTTTATAATATCCAGTTCCAGTCATTATACATATTTCCTTCCCGATATAGGTCAAACAAACACACACAGACGCACACACAGATTATCAGAGTTATTAATATCTCGACTATCTTCATAAAAGTGTTTACTATGTCAGAGAAGCTTGTGTTGTTGCTGTGTGTATGTAGTGTGAGAATAATACTGTGTGCCTGCATTTGTACAGTATGTGTGAATGTGTTTGTGTGTCCCTATCCTAGCAACAGTTGTTTCATGTGCTAAACAAACCAAGTTGCTATTTTATAACTCTCGGTCTTTGAATCTAAGCACTGGTGTGTGACTGGACATGTTCGCACTTCTCCCCCCTTCAGTGCACTCACTCCACGGTCACATCATCATGACTTAAGCCTGGAAACTTATCCAAAAGTTGCATAGAGATGCAAGACGCTAAATATTTGGCATGGTAACATGGACTTCATATTCAGGTTTTTGCTCAAGCGGGCAGCGGGAGATTTAATATTAATAGAAATCCTAGTTTTGATACATTATTTTGGTATAAAACAACTTCACTGTTACTGTTCTATATTACTACTACTAGTATCGCTGACGGTCTTGACCTGCTACAAGTTTTTTTTCTTCTCCGTGCACCTTAAATATATGTAAATTTGTGCCAGAAACTTCCATGTCTTTCTATTTTTTTAAGGTATAACATAGAATCCTAAATAACAACAGTACTTCAAGTGTTAACTGTTAAATTCACACACCAATGTGCTAACAAACAGAGCTAGAATAAAGGACTTTTCTTCCAGAAACACTGAAATAGTGTTTTCTGTGTTGTTTTCTATGCTCTATCAAAATATGGAATCAAGCTTCTACATTAAACACATATACCTGCTGTGTTTTTTCCCCGTTCTTTATGGAATTATTAATAAATGAACGTACATATCTTTCGCTAATGAACCTCTTTTTCCTCTTTCTTATCTTTTTATTCCCTCCTGCATTGCTCCTGTTATTATCCTTATAACCAACAGTTTACTATGGTGTCATGTCTAGAAAAACAAATAGGATTGTCATGTACCTAAACACCTGGCAGAAATAAGCGTTAGCGTTGAGCATTTGACAGCATGAGTTATGTGAACAGATGTTCTGTTACAAGTGAGAAAGATATAATTTACTGCTTGACACATACTGCTTGAATACAGTATAAGAATCATGTTTCTCCTTAGTCACAATTGATTTTATGTTTTACTTGTCTCCATAGAAGCCAAGGTCATTTTTTTTCTCCTTTTGCTTCACTGAATTGTCCCTAACAGCCTAACAGGAGATTAGAGGACAAAACTCGAGTGTAAAGTGGTTAATATCAGCAGGGAAACGCAACGCCACACCCAACACGGCCGTAACATTACACGTGACAACCATGACTTCACTTGTTCTTTGGCTTACAACTAGCCTACAGTCATTTTAAAGAATAAGTACAGTATACTCATGCATACCTGTGGGACTTCTGTATCCAAGCCACTAATTAGACGACACTTTATCAGCAAGTAGAGAAAACCTAATGCTATGACATTCACAGGCAAAAGAGCTCAGCAATACCTGCAGGAGATTTTGGGGTGACATCTTAGGCAGCAATCATCGATACGGCAAATGAGGGAATGCCATGGTGTGCACAGAATCAATGCCAGGGTGCACTGAAGATGTAGAAGCCAATATCTGGGGGGGGGGGGGGGGCAGTATTGAATCTTCCTTCTTTGTGTCTCTCCTCTTAGTCCAAATAAAAAGACTAAAAATAAATATAGGTGGCC
>JAPQRQ010000006.1:16727636-16754067 GCA_037367365.1 Apogon talboti | reverse complement strand
GGGGCAGTATTGAATCTTCCTTCTTTGTCTCTCTCCTCTTAGTCCAAATCAAAAGACTAAAAATAATTATAGGTGGCCTGACCTGGTTTCACACTTCCGCGTTGAGTTACATCCAGGTCACACTGGTAATTACAGCTGTTAGTCACATATTTAACCCTCCTACCGATCTGAAAACGCCTGTGATTACATAAAATTGGGGCGTGAAAGGGTATATTTTCCACAGCCTGAAAACACAAGCAAAGAGAACACGCAGAGGTTTCACTTGAATTATATTATGCTGAAAGGTAATTTTGGAATTTTTACCCAGTAACGCTAAAACCCATAAAGCCCCCAGTGCTACTTTTGTGGCAGTTCCCAAATAAATTCTCTCTAGATTTAACGTTTCTTAAGTGATTTATCTCTATTACAATACTAACCTCTGTATTTTGTGTTTTTTTCAGTGAAAATCCTGTATTTTCCTATATTTAATTTACTGATCATGCAGATGTTCATAAAAGCTCAGATTAAAGTTGAGGGTTATTATATCAGAAACAGAGAAAACTGAAGAAAAAGTGACTTTTTCAGCAAAGATATAAATAACTGAATGTAAAAACAAGTGTTTCCGTCCACTGTCATTGATCAAACTCCATGGGTTTTACTGGTGAATCACGTTCACTACGGAGCCTCTGAACGTCTGAATGGGTCATATCTGATGACCATAAAAAGATGATAAACTGCATTTTACACCAATTATTAGAATTTATTGATAAGTTTAGTGGTTCAGAAGTAATTAAACATTTTAGATCAGTAGATGGTTTTAGTTGCCGGTGGCTGTTTGGGTCTTTATGAGTTAAGACACCCACCTGTGGCAGAACCATTAGTAAATGAAAACTCCAGCTAAAATCATAACTAGCAATGTAAAATAACTTTGTTTTCTGAAATAAAAAATAAAATGACTAATAAAACTACAAAGAGTAGGGATGTTGTAAAATTAAACTGAACTGCAGGTTGAGAGACTTGTAGAATCAAAACTAATGTGCATTTAAGCTGTTTTGTTGGTACATGTTTTCCAACACCTTACTAATTTCATTATATTTCATTGTATTTGTCATGTACAAAAATAAAGCCATGATTATTTACTGTTTTTTTGACTGGAGCTTAACACTAAAACCATCCCATACTTTTCTACCAAACTTGCTTTACTTTATCAGCTATGTATTGCAGTGCTTCCTTATTCTTGTCTGTCATTCTATCTGTTGTCCATCCTGTCATACATACCGTATATGTTGCCAAACTCCTCTGCTGTCAGCTAATACCCTATCTACAGAAGATCATTTCTTCCTCAGTTCACATGACCTTTGTTTTGGAAAATCTCAGACACAACAATGCTCGGACAAATCATTATTTCTGGCAGCCTTAAAACACTGAAGATAATATTGGATGTAGCAGATGGAGAGGTTTTAATCTGAAATCAAATCACAAGTGTTGGATCGGGTTGTCAAAGTCTATTTTTTTACATGATGTGGATTTGGCCATGACTCGGTCCAGTCAGTCTCCCATCAGGTATCTGTCCTGACCTCGATATGCTGCAGGTCGTACACTGATTTATACACATGGGTTTGATGTTTCGGGTGCAGGTTCAAGAGACATTTGCAAATTGGGGCGGTGATGCCATTGTTTTCCAATCATTCTGTTTTCACTGCCCACACTAAACTGGAGTTAGTAAAAATCTAGATTTTGGAAAATGTTATCAAACCTCAAAATATTTCAGATTATTCATGAGAGGAAGGCAAGAGGAAGAGTTCTGGAAAGTAGATTAGTGTGTACAGGGCATTCAACACTGAAATCAAGTTAACATCATCATTATAATGGAAAATTAACAATAAGCAATAATCACAATAAGCAATGTGTAATAACCAACAACCTTCTTGAACATTACCTTGAATCTTGAACATTAAAAACAGTTTTTCAGCAGCTGGGTGGATATTATGTCATTGTCTTGTTCTTTTAATTGTTCATCTGTCTGTATCTATGTTCTGTAGCCTATATACGTATGCTTGTAAATCAAGTTGTTACTTCGGCTTGAAACAGACATTGAGAGATTTAGGTTGACAGCTGAAGTTGTAATCTCAAAGTTCAGTCACTCTGAGCTTTGAACAGGATCGCAGTAAAACAGATGTACATTTTGCCCTTTCTCCTCTTCTTCTGCACTTCTTTTATCCCGACATGTTCCATCCATTGTGACATCCTTCCCCTTTACTTGATCCTTTCTTTGTTTCATTTTTTGTTCTGTGTGTTTCCCCCCACCCCTTCCTCTTCCCTTTCTCCCCACCATACCACGGTAAGTATTTTGTCATCACTACAGGAGGTACAGTTAAGAACATTGATAATCTGCTCTGTCAGTCCTTCTGTTCTTATGGAGAGAAAAGAAAGATATTTCTCCCACTCTCTTCTGTATTTAATTCCCTCCATTTCAACCTTTCAATCATTCTCCCCCTCAGCATCACCCCTAACAGGACCAGGACCTGCTGACCTGCCCGTTGACCCCTCCACTGACCACCTCCCCCATTCTGTGTTGCCACGGAGAGGTCTAAGGATTAGTCGCCATGGAAACAGTAGCTACTCTTGTCCTTTTTCTTCTGTTTTTGTTAGATCTTGAGAGCCACGGCGAGTTGTAGTTGGAAAGACCAAACTTTGAGTTATTGGAGAAAGGAATGTTTGCATAAGTGTGAGTATGTTTGCGTGCGTGTAGGATAGGGAAATAAGGAGGTGCGACCTATGACCTCTGGATTCCTGTAGTCTCACTTGCAGCTTAATCGCTCCCAGCAGAAATAACTGAAACACTAATAAACCATCCACACACAGGGAGTTCAAGTCAGTAATTTAATGTTTTTAATTATGACATATACTCCCCCGTTCATGGACCAAATTCCTTTTACAGCCTACGCGCACACACACACACACACACACACACACACACACACACACACTTATACAAACATCCACAGAAAAGTAATATAAAGACTGAATTACTGTACATTTGGGAGATTTTATCTAAAGGGGAGGGCAGGAAAAATATATCCATGTTTTCTTTCTTTTCATCGACAAACTGGGACTCATCAACAATTAAAAAATGTTGGAATCAAATAAAGATATTTGTAGATTATGTGGGATAAAAGTTTCCATTTATGGGCATGGGAATGTGTATATGTTTGTGTGGGTCACAGCCATAGTGTCATTTGAACCAAAGCTGGCAAATCAGTGTGTCGCTGAGGTCAAAGGTCAGCTCTAAGGTGTCTAAATATGAGCCACACACCTCCCACACCACACACACCACACACCACCACCACTCACATGTGCCATTGCTTGAACTTAACAAAGGTAACAGAGAGGGGCCAAGCAGTTGCTATATGAGCAGAGTGCAGACTAAGTGGAGTCAGTGTGTTTTATAATACACATATATATACACACACAGCCCACAAATCCTTCAAAATGTCTTGTTTTCAGCTGCTTATATGATGTATGGGGAGGGGACGTGACTGTGGGCAGAGAGAGAGGGCTTTGACTGGAGCTAAGATCCAGAAGGAAATTAAGAAACACATGTGTCCACACTAGAATCAGTTACAGAGGAACATTTACAACTTAAAGAGGGTTGTAATTTAGTATACACACCGCAAAGGAAATACAAAGGAAACAAACACACACAATTCATATTCTCCTGTCACCATCTGGGACATTTTCCTCACTTTAGTAGCAAAACAAGGGGAAATAGGAAGGAGAAAAAGAAAAAAACAAAGTAGAATGTCAAAAGGTTATAGTGTGCCACTGGCAGGGGTCAAAGGTTAAAGTTAGACTGCATCCTGTCAACAAATAACTGATGGAACCATCTGTCCATTACAAACATTAGGACAGAGTATAGCAAACTCCTCCACTTGTATTGTACCGTACAGTATATAGGTGATTACAGAATTTTGTCTTTGTTTATTAAATACACTGTTGCCCATAGAGTTGGAATAAAGTATTTTCACCTCTTCTCATGAAATGATTGTGACAATGTGATTTATTGTTGATAGATAAAGTGTTACTGGGACACACTGTACCTGGTCAAAGGTGGTTAGTGAGGTAAAAAATTAGGAATTTGTGTCAAAACAAAATTATTCCAACTTAAAAATGTATTAACACAGACTAATACAGCCTCTGCTAATGGTGCAACACACACTTTCTGCAAATCTACAGTACTTAGGTGGGGCATGAGAGGGCAAACAGCAGTAACTATGGCAACTATAGGATTAGCAGAGGGGTTACCATAGGATTTTACAGTAAAGCTACTGTAAACTTTCATATGAAGAGTCTCAGAGAAAAACTAGTAAAAACAAGTAAAGATCCATGCAGGCAAATGAGATATTTAAAAAGATCTGCATATGTGCCAAAGGTAAATCACAATAAATCATTTTTTTTTTCTCTTCATGTGCTTTGTTCTCATGCTTTCCTTTTTCATTGTAGCCAAAGAAACTGGGTACTCTTTTGCATAATTACCTTCACATTACTTTGCTGTCTTTGCCTTGGAACATAGAAATACAGTTGAATTTGATCTGGTATTGAATGGCAGGAAAAACAAGAGGACAATATGAAGAAATACATTTATTATACCTGATTCATTTGCGCCGGTAACAGTAAATCAGACTTATATTTTCATTATCGGATGTAATGAGAAAAATTGACTGTAAAAGTTGAATGATGTTGACGCAACAAAAGAAAGAAAGAAAGAAAGAAAGAAAGAAAGCAAAAAGAAAAGGAGCTAATGATATACTATATGCCTATCCATAGATGAGTGTGTAGTTAGTGAAGGCTCGTTATGAGGTTTCAGATTAGAACAAAATTAATGCTCCTTCTTCATCCTCCCCTTCCAAGCCTGTAGGTCCATAGTGGACATTAAAGTCAAAACGCCACAGTTGCTCAGCTAATATAGAGATATGACATGCAGTGCAACAAAGAGCCCACTCTAAGGTAACAGAAATAAAGTACTTACACAATAATGAAAACATGATTATACATATAATATTTGTTTTTCCAAGCAGATAAACTCAAAACTGGATCTTCAAACTGTTGTCTGCTGTGACAATTTTTCCTGTTTTTTTAATTTGATGGTCACATGTGTCAAAACGACGCAATGTGTGTGTTTCATATAAGAGTCTTTCAGGCCTGGTTTTGTCAGAGCAATGTGTATATGTGTATTCATTTTCATAATTGAAATAGAAGAAGAATGTTCTTGGGTAAAGTTCATGAAAGGTGACCTCATTTGTAAAGATGTAACAAGATGAAAATGATGTAAATGGCATAAGAAGTAAGAAATAATGTTGAAATTATGGCAGTTCAGGACCTTGTTTCTTGGATGAAACCTTACAGATGTGTGTAAATGTGTTGGAAACAGAGAAGACAGAACGGTGTAAAGACACGTACCACCAGAGGGTTCAGTGTTTGTTACAGACACACAGATACATCAAAGTCTCTTTACAAAGCAGGAGATTTTTTCCACTAAACACATGTAATGCCAGCCAAACAAGAGGCCCAACTAATCAACTCTGAGGTTTGTGTCCCTGTGTGTACGTTCTGATCTGGGCCTGTTAACAGAGTGCCAAGAATCACTGGATTAACATGACAAAGACCTCTGATCCTCAAAGAAAGACCAGATAGGGAAGTGGTAATCCTCACACATCTCACATTTACCCACACTATGCTTCCTAAGAATTAATGCACATGATAGTTCCATCTGCAGCATTTGGAGTCCGTTTGTGAACATGACTTTTGGCACATGGTAGTTACTTTTGACCTTTCACCTTCTGGAGTGGTTTAAATGCCCAATAATAACATTAATAATACATAAATAGTATTATCACCAATCTGTCTCAATTTTCATGTTTTTGTCAGTAAATACCTGAGTTCTTAGTTTTGTCAGTGTAAAGCTTCAACTCTCCTTCCATGAAAAACTGAGATACAATTCATCTGTTCCTCTTTTCATTAGATACAAACTTCTATCAGTCCTTAATGTGAATGTTCATCAGAGTTGTGTTCTGTTCACGTAACTCATGATCTTCCCATGGACTTTCCAGAAGGTCTTTAAGTATTCTTCAGGCATTCACAGTTCTTTTACAGGACACTTTAAGGAATTTCATTGTCCACACTTAACGTCCTGAGACCCAGGAAAGTACAAGTCCATGGAGTTTTTACAAGTTTTTTAAAAATAATTAATTGCCTATATTGGAAACACCATGATGCAACAGTTTTTTCAGATGCATTTTAAAAAAAATTTATGGATTGTCCTTTGCGGTGGACCTTTTTTTTTTTTTTTTTTTTGTATAATAAAGCTGTGAAACTCTTGTCCACAAACAGAAAACCCATAGCTGGGTCTGAGGAGGTTAAATCAACACCATACATACAACATAATCCTCATTTAAAAACATCCAGAAAAGAATTAAGATTCTATGTAAGTTTCTTCTGTTAAAATGTGACATAGAAGTTATAATGTTGAATAATTTTGTGACTTTTTATATGGTTGCTCAGTATTTATATAGGGAATGTTTATGTATGAGTTACCTTTGCTTCCAACCTCTAATGCAGAATATGCTTTAGATTATTTTAATTCACTTGTATGTAATGTGCAGACACATAAACTAAAAAGAACAGCATAACAACAACAACAACAGGCTGTTAGGTCATAAGAGAATGTTCTTTTACATATGTACAAAAGTCATGTACTGGATAAACTGACTGAACCACAACTTTGGGAATATTTAAAGTCTTCCACAGTTCCCTCAAACCTTTGCTTACAGTGATACGACATCTTCAGATGGAGTTTTTTTGTTTTTCAAAGCCCACATTTCTGGACAGCGTAGTCTGGATCACTTTAGCTTTCTGGTAATGGGATAAATTGGTCTGCTCTGTTTAAAGTGATGACAAGCTGTAAAAGCAGTAGGAAGATGGGGATTGAAGACAAAGAGACATTGAGAGACAGGGAGAGAGGCTGAGCAAGAAAGCAAGAGATGACAGAAAGCAAGGCAGAGGTCTGCTTTTATTGGACTGTTTCTGGAAGCAACAAATGTTCCAGCGAGTTTACTGGGGAAAATTCTCCCACAAAGATTTTTACAGAGTTTAGCAAAGGAGAAGAGACGAGAATAGAAGACAAGAGAACAGAGCTCTGAGTCTAGGCATTTGTAAAGCCAAACAAGTAGGGATTTCCATTTAAATAAGCCCTGTCTTAAGCCCATTTAGCTCATACATCAGCAAAGGCAGACATGGAATGTTTCATAGTTATGTCATGGAAATTAGCAGTAGGTGTATGAGTCTCCCTGCATTGATTTGCTACGACAAAAAGGTTTCATTGTGTAAAGGTGTTGTAATTGTGTTGCTGGGTGGCCTGCTGATTATATAGGCCATTTTATAATTAGATGCTCCAGGTTCAGACCAGCAGAAAGCACAAAGAAACTACACAAACAGAGGAGATGTTTTCCCTCTGGATCAATGGATTGTTTAAAGAACTGTCATGAAAGATTACTAGGCAACATCATAAACCATCGAGCTAACGATATAGCAACACAAGGAGTTTCCCATGACACATCAGCAGGTGACTTTGCTGTGTTTTGTGGTCCAACACCTGCCCAATTATCTCTCATTTCTATTTTCCTCCACTGCTAAATAACAGACTCTTTACTGAGTTCCTAAAGGTCAGAGGTCAATTGTGTTTCTTTACCTTTATTCTCATGCCCCACCCTCATTCTGCCAGTGGCGTTTCCCCCAGGGGACAGGTGGGTCACCCCTCCCTGGAACCAAGGCACAGGTGTGGAGGGGGGGGGGGTGCATTGGCCTCACAGCGACCTTCCTTACCTGGGGGAGGGGGGGGGGGTAGCTTGAGGTCCCCACCTGCTCCAGAAGAGGAAGTTTGGCTACAGAGGAGGCAAACAGTGGTGCTAATGAGGGTAAAAGATCAAAAATGAGTGGGCTACTGTGGGGAGTTGGGAGACGGGACAACTGCAGGAGAGTCACCCAGCTCCTGGAGTGAGTGTATTGTGAGTGTACGAGTGAATAACAGAGAAAAGAGTCAGAGAGAGTGAGACAGACATGTGATACAGCACAGCCCACCAGTTTTCTTTGTTCTTCCCCTCTAGCGACTGACAGACAGGACAATAGCACCGGGCACTGCTCCTTCTCCCTCTTCTGCCCCTCCCCTCCTTTTCTCTGCATTCTCCTCATCTCTCGCTCTTCATCTCCATTCATCTCCACGTCGCCACCTTGCACACAGTGGAAGTTTTAAATAAAGCCAAACAAAACCTCATAATCATGTGTTTTGGTAATTCTGCACTTGGATGACTCTTGGTTTCCACTCTTATCTTGTGCCTTAAGCAAACACAAAAACAAAACAGCATAAATACAGCATGTGGAGCATTGGGACTGCAGAGTAAAAATATATCTTAAAAATGTTGCTTGAACTCCATCACTCTTTCTGGAATGGTAATTGCTTTCATTGCTTCTTTGCCTTTCCTTCCTCTGTTTCCACACAAATAGCCTCAAGTGTAAGCCATTCCTGGGCATGCACCAGACATTAACATCAAATCATCCACTTATACCACCTTGTTCAGTCTTTATAAGCTTCGCTGCCCCATTACAAGCATCATCCTCCTCTACTTTGTTTACAAATGTCCTGGCTGACATGGCTGGCGTGGCTCGACGATGTGTCACACAAACAAATTTAAAACACAAAAACACATTTATTGTGTTTTTCTGGACTATTTCCCCTCTGTCTTTTTTCCATCTCTACTTTTTTCTTGCGCTCTCTCTGAACTCTTCACCTCATGGTTGCACTTCTGACTCTGTCTCTTGAACACAAAGACTCATTCACACACTCATACACCTGCTCCGTCTTCAAACACACACCCTCAAATATTAGTGTGTAAACGGTTCCTGGAGGCCAAACAGATTTAACGCATGTTAGATTTAAATTCATTAAATCTAATGGCAGAGAACTACATGTTATAGAATTAAATATACTGTTATAGTGAGCAGAAGTAAAACCTCTTAAATACTGAACAGGGAATAGTGTGTAGGGAGTGGAAAGCAAGGTATGGAAGGGCCCCTTTCCACACTAACACTCCTGAGACCTATCCATTGTCCAGCCAACATCCTCTTTGTGAGCATGCGTGTGTGTGTGTGGATGTGCGTGTAACAGGATGTCCCTGACATCTCTGAAAAGCAACTTTACCTCCCTCCACACCCCGCACACCCATTCCTGTGCATTGTTTCCTACAGAAGAGCAAGAGGGGAGGGAGAAAGAGTTTATGTGTGCTAGTGCGTAAGAGAGAGAACGAAAACAAAGCGAGGTAGTAAATAGGTGAGCATGTAAAAAGACGGAGAAGGAACGCACATGGGAGACATTGTTGTGCAGCTGAATGTGAGAGTCAGACAGGAGGCAGAAGGGGGGAGTCAGAGATGACAAAGGGACTGAATGGAGGAGAGGAGAGATGGAGGGATAATGGACGATAATGTGAGAAACAGGAGAGGAGCCAGTGAAAGAGATTATCTGATCTGACTGCACTGCATAGGGGAAAAACACTGAGGACACACACAGGAGAAGAAAGAGAAAACACTTACAAGCTACAAAAGGAAGACTTTTTGGTCTTTTTCCCCCCAAAACGCTCTGCTTCACTTTCCATGTGTCTAAATTACAACTCAGAAGGATGACGCCAATTTCTTGTCAGCATGCTGTCAAGAAGAGCATATACATGGACCTCATGGCATGAGCTCCATCCCTCAAACGTGAGACAGAATATGTATATTCTGTCTATGGATGATGAATGCAGCCACTAAAATAGCACAACTAAAGCATATTGACTATGGTGTGGATTTATAGTATCAGCACCACAGTGAGGCAAATGGAAAGTGCAAGTGTTAACATACCATGTGCTCCTGTAGCTGATGATGAGGAGTCTGAAAGGCCACTTCAACAACAGCTTTGTGTGACTGTACATGGCACAGCACTGCACTCCATCACCACAACAGCAAACATCTGAAATGTACAATATGTAATACACTGGAGATGAAGCAATTTACTAAATTTAAATAATATTTTATTTCCAAAATATGAATGGTTTTTAAAATACTTTAAAAAATAAATAAATAAATAGATTTCTACAGTATATGGACTAAAGTATTGGGACCCATTGAATACTTGTGTGTCATTGCGAACAGAGGTCTGCGCTGCACAACACTAAATGATAAATACCATAATAGAATTTGCAATACAGTTTACAACATGATTTTAATTTAGTTTACATTGTCATCTAAGGCTTCAGAGTTTCCTTTTAACTTAATACTATTCAATGTTTATTTTTTTATCATTATAATTGTTTTAAATGTTCTGCCTCTAGATTACAAATAATCATCAAGTCACCATTGTTTTATTATTTTGACATGCATTGACAACCATGAAAATAAACATTTTTCATAAAATTAGGATAAAATTCTAAATTAACAGTTATAGCAATTGCAATTTGTCCCAATATTTGTGTCCATATTGTGTATGCAGAGGTTGAAGTTTCTGTGAAAATCCAAAACTACAATTAGCTCAATCTGCAAATGTCAACAAACAACCATCTCTAATATTGCATACTTTATCTTTAACTATTCTATGGATACACATGAATTCAGGAAGCCTACAAAATAAAATCCCTAAATGATCAGTGTCACCATACTCCAGCTGATCTCACTAGATGCCAGTGTGGACCTACATGGACTTCCCATTTTTTATTGATGTTTCACGTGCGTCCACCAATCTGCACTGGTCGTAAACATACTGTATCTATTGGAGATAAACTCTTGTAAAAGTCAAAATGAGCCGATGACCCTCGACAGTGCAGACAATTACATAACATGGTCCATGTATGTGAAACCAGCAAAGGAATAAAAAAAAAACTTCCCAAATGTTCAGGCAGGGCATCACACAGCTGACGACCTGCTGAAGTAACACAGGCTCAGACATCATGCTGCTCTGTCTGTCATGTGTCTGCTGTTTGACCTGACTCTGACAGATACTGCTGGGGATTTGATGTATGAAGTGCATCTTTTTCATTTAAAGTTGCTTGACTTTTAAGGTATATGGCTTCATTTTTTTTGTTGGCACACTATTTTGTCTGGTCATTTCATTGCTCTACACTATTTTTAATGACTCTCTTTCTTAATTTTTCTAAATTTAACTAATTAGTTAATGATCACTATAGAAACTTTATCCCTTTCAGTGAAGTTTAATCTTGTCTTATCTTATCTTATCTTATCTTAAATGACTAAAACATACTCAGGTTTCCATCTCCTGATAACTTCAGAGGCGATGACAGATCACAGCCTCTCTGGTGACTACATTACTGTGGCCTCAACAGAGCAGAGAACTTTTTGGGAAATATGTCTCGGCGGCAGAGGGGGCAGAGGTTGGCTAAAATAGGGACATGCCGACGTAATTTGACCATGAGAACATTTCCATGTGTGCTTCAGTGTGCATGTAACTGTGTTGCATTCAGTATTTTTGTGTGACAATAGTAGCACAGAGGCATTGTGTGTCACAGTATGTGCATGTGAGTGGGCTGTGTGTGTGTGTGTGTGTGTGTGTGTGTGTGTGTGTGTGTTAGACTTAATCCTTACATAATGAGGGACATGTATGATATTTCTCAGACTTTAGCTGTGATGACAGACGCGCTTTTCCATTATACCGCTGCACCTTTCTGACTCTTTCCTCCCTCCGTTCTCTCTCCATACTTGTACATACACTCGTCTTCTCCATTCTCCGTCCATCTTTCTCTGCTGTCTCTTACTCGTCCATCTCACCTCTCCATCTTTTCCTTGACCTTGGTCATTTCATTCTTCATAGCCACACAGAGTTCCCATCTAATGTCACTCTTCTTGCCTTTAACCCCCCACCCTCCCTCTCTTGCTATACATTTTCAGGTCTTGTACGTGCTGACAGCCCCGATGAGGTGGTCCACTGGCAGACATCTGAAAAATGTACCTGTGCAATTACTTCCACTCCCATGTAAACACAGATACACAGAGCATCTGAGGAGGGAAAAAAAAAAAAAAAGCAAATTCCGTGACAGAAACATGTGTTTAGAGTTTCAACACTCACTGTAAATGCTCTAGAAGCAGACCCAACACAGACAGTGTGTTTACATTTTGTGTGTATTGCATGGTGTCAAAAATAAGACATATACACACTTGAGTGGTTAAAAGAAGTCTTCTTCCAAGAAAGACAAAAATACACCTGAATCAAAACAATGTACACACATTCTTAGATAAAGGATTGCACAGGACCTACTGGATTCATTAAGACATGAATGTTATTGTTTGTTTGTTTGTTTTTCTTTTGAATATCACCATTTAAAACCCAAAACATTTTAACAAACGAAAAGGGGCAGGATGAAGTTCAACTTATATACCCCCGCCCCCTAACCCCATCTTTTTCTACTGACCATAAAGTCCCATGTCAGCTCCCATAAGTAACTTAACAAATCTTCCACATATCAAAATAATTTTGTTGCTGTTGTTGTTTTGTGTGTCTGCATGTGACGCTATAAATGTGTGTCTGTGTGTGTGATGATGTAATGTCCAGCCTTTCAGCAATTGTCTCTCAGGAAGGTTTGTAGTGTCGACTGTCACAAAACAAAAGAAAAGCTGGCATCCCAGCAGAAATGTATGTGACCGTGTGAGTGTGAGTGTGTATTTCTGAGTGGAAGAGTGTATGTGACTGAAACAGAGACAGAGGATATCATATACAGCCTTTCAGGAAGACCTATTGTCTCTCAGGAAGGTTTATATTGTTAACTGTGCCAAAATAACAGAATAGGGGACATCCCAGCGGAAGTGTGTGTGTCTGTGTTATGCATGGCCATGTATTTCTTATAAGGAAATGTGTTTACACTGCCACTTATGACTACTTGTCTTCCTTATGGGAATAAAATGTCCCCGTACTAAATGTCCAATTGCAGTTTAAAGGTTAAGGATTTTTAAGGTGAGGGACAGTGCTCTATTTATTGTTTGATTTGTTAAGTACAGTACAGTGAAATAATTAATAGAAACATAGCACTGCATTATTTCACTATTATATATTCTATATTTCAAGAATATTACGGTTGATTTCAGGGCATTTTATCGAAAGAGCTTAAATAATGTAAACATAAACATACAAGTCTGTACTCTATACTGGCACTGTGTTAAATCATGTATTGTATTTTATTACTGGTGTATTACATCTACAGGAAGTCTCAAGGTCCTTTTAGATGACAACTGTTGTTTTCTGCCACAGTAAGACTTAGCACTACAGGGACCAGAAAACTTGTTAGAACTTTGAGCTATGCAAAGTCTCTATATCTGTGACAATGGAACCAGAGGAGCAGCAAGCTGTTTTAATTGCCTGAAGCACTCTGTGTATGCTCCAACACTTAGACTGAATATCCACTATTTCACTCAGTACTCTCATTCACCCTTTTCACTCACTCCCCTCTCACTTTGTGTCTCTCTTTTTCTCTAACTCCCCCTCTTTTCTCTCCATTTCCCTCTCTCTTAACTAGCTCTCTAATTCTTTGGCTTTTAGGCCTTTATTCCATTCAGCTTCTCCTGTGAAACCTGCTAACTAATTCATCTCCAGACAAATTGCCAATCAGCTGTGGACAAAGAGAAGAGGAGAAAAGAGGCTGGTCTTCAATAGAGCTGATCGCTGTTTTACTAAACTCTCCTTCATAGGAGGTGGGCAGGAGGAGGAGGACGTGAGGGGGAGGGGCAGGGGAGAGTGTGTTTAGATGTGGGTGTCTGTCTGCGTGGCGGTGGGGTGTGTATAATTTTAGTTTGCTGGGTTATTTGTGAGTGTCAGTGGGGGTGTATGTATATGTGTGTGTTTGTTCATTAAGATGGTGTGTGTCCTCTTCACCCCCTCCCGCCAGGGTTCACCACTTTCTGTGGGCAGAGGTTAACGACCCTGCCATCCAATCACATTCTCCTGTCAAGGCCCTGTCGCCAACAGCAACAGGTGGTCTGGCCAATTGGTGTCCTGCAGAGCGGAAAAGTAGTGGGAGAAAGAGATGGGAGGATGAAGGATGGAGAATGTGTGAATGGAATACGCTAGATCATGAAAGGATAGAGAGAAAAAAGCCTAGTTTAATGACAATAATTTACTTCAGCATTATCCACTGGTCTGTCACCCAGAAGTAAAAGTCTGACCATAAACCTGACATTTTCTATGTTAGCTTAATTTATAAAATGGCCCTTGAGCTAAAGTGGAGAGGACACACTCCTCATCTGAGAGAGCCACCACAGAAAACTGAATGACATCAGTTTACTCACGTTACAACTATGCAGGTACCTGAAATGTCCTGTCCAAACGAAAGCCCAAATCAGTCATGTTTTATTGTCTGACTAATGCCTGACTAATGACATGCAATGAATGACAAGCTAGAGTTGGCCCGTGCACACTGATTTAATTGGAACTCCAAAGAAAGCACCCAAAACTGGATCCGGAGCTGCTAACCTGAGACAGTTCCCATCCCTGATTGTCCCACTTGGCTCGAATACAACATACAACTGGCTAACATTTTGTCCTCTGGTGTCAGAATAGAGTTGAACGCTCCAGCGCAACAAGCCAAAATCAGCCTGACTCAGCTGGCTACCTGGTGAGCAACTTTAGCCCAATTATAATCATGTGGAGCTGTCATATGACTTCTTTACAGGGACAGGACAAATGAACAGCAAAATATGGGCATGATTTTCCCAGTAGTCTAGAGCATACAGTACAGTAGCAGAGGGAGGACATTTAAAGGCATGGTAATGACTGGATTTTATATGAAATTCTTTTTGTAACATAATTTATCTTTAGAAATGCATGTGTAAATTAATTGCACTATTTATTATATTGATGTTGTGTATGTCTAGCATTCCCTCAGATAAGTTCAGTATCAATGTAATATTATCTAGGAAGATATTCAACCCTCCTGCTTTCTGGTTGCATAAAAAAATGTCAAAATGTCCAATGCAAAAACCACTAAATCCTGCATGGATGACTTATATGCTCAAAAATGTGAAATATAAACATGTAAATTCTACAACAGCGAAGAACTTTGCATTTTACCATTCATATATAAACATTGGTTTTACTAAAAAGTAATCAAAATTCTAATTTACTAACCCCTACTATGTGCATAAACATAACAAATGTTCAGGAAGAAACTGTGAGGATAAATTGACAAGAGCAGAGGGACAGGGAAAGAAAGGGTGGAGTAGTGACAAGTTTAACAGCTCTGGAAAGACTGGAAGACAGCCAGGAAAGACTGCACCAGGAGTGGGCGTCTAGTTGCCCAACCCACTAGTCTCCTGGCCAGGAGACACCCACCATCAACTATGAAGACAAATAAGAGGAAACAATCTGAAGGTCCTTCGAAAAGCCGGTTGAAAGATGAGTCTAAGTGGACAGCCTACATGAAAATGGCCAGGAAGGGTTAAAAACAAAGAGACAAGGACCTTCAAAATGTGTAGCTGTGGAAGCCACCAGGGAGGAGGCAATAATAAGCCAACAAGGAAGACCGCTTTACAACAACAGGATATCCAACAAGTTCAACACAAACAAGCTAAAATGTCATTTTTGTACATACTGTACAATCAGTTCACAAGCATTGCCCTGCTCCAAGACCATGACAACTTGCCCTGCTGCCAGAAAGCAGGCATGCCAGGCCTCCCAGGAAGGCAGCAGTTGGAAGTATGAATCACAGTGGGGTGCTCCTCTCCCTAAACCTGTTCAGAGCAGCTTTTCAAATCATCCTCACTGGATCACAGCAAAGTATGATGGCTCAATGTACAAAAAGGCTTGTAAAGAGGCTCTACAGACTTGTGACACAGGTACAACTGTGGATGAAGCCTTTTAGTCACAAAGTCTTTTACTAGGTGTTAGAATTAATAATGCCACTATTCACACAGGCAGCAAACATATTAAAGGCCTATGTGGGCACTTGAATGCAGCGCTCTCAAAATGTGGCAACTTCAGATGTATGGAAGACCTTCCACAGTGGTCAGTGGACAGATTAGCCAAATTATACAGTACATCTGAAAATGGCTGCTCAATGTCTCTGACCCAGGACTGTTTAGGGGAAACTCATCCACCTTCAGTTCACCTTCAGTCCACTTTCAGCCCATGACCTTGGAGTACAAGCAGGAAAAGTCAGGATTAATATTGCTAATCAGAGTCTGCAGATCCAATACTGAGGAACATCCCAACTGAAACAGATTGAAACACGGATATCGACAGGACCATTAACAGACATCATTGCATGCCCCAAGGTTCACTGTCATCAAAAATCTGTGAATGCTGAATTAGTGACGACAGAGCAGCAGCTTGACAAAATCAAGGGTTTAAAGTCAACAAATGGGAGTGTGCTCTCAATCATTTTACCAACCGGGTAGGCCTGCATAAGATCAGTTTCCTTCTTAGGGTCATCTATGACACATTAAATGCTGATGACACCTTTACAAGAGGTTTGGAAAGGAGAAATTGCCTTTTTGCAGCACCATCAGTACTAGGCTACAATACATGCTGTCGGGGTGCAAGATGGCACTGTCAAAGTCAAAATCTGCTTTATTGTCAATAAAGACACATAAAAAGCCCATACAGAGGGCTGAAATTGCATTACTGTAAGACCCACCGTGCAGCAGTGGAACAGGGGTGCTACAGATAAGTGGCAGAAATCTTGGAAGTCGGCAGGAAGGAAGCAGCAAACAACAGTCATCCCACAGTCCTAAAACCTTTCACTCAGTTCAGCAACCCTGGAGAGAGTGTCAAACACCAGCTCACAAGGCCTTCCAACACTCTGAAAGGCCGAGAACATGACGATAACATCAACAAACAGCTGCATTTCCCTCCTGAGATCACTTCTTCACCACTCCACCCAGACGAGGTGCTTTTACCTTCTGTTGCCAAGACCTCTCAACTCACTGAGCCTAACTATCCCTTAGTGGAGGGGAAACGGGCTAGACGATGATTGTCTACAATATGGAAATAGACTGGCATCAGCACAACAACACCACGGCTGCTTTGGGATTTAGGTGTAGCTGTTGAGACGCCCTGAAGAACAACAAAAGTGCTTGTTGGAGAGGTAAAGACGGTCAGAACGACTTGGAAAGATTTGGCCATCCATCCAATACAAAAGGGTATTTGCAAGCAAGAGAAGAAGATGTCATTGGCGTGGCTCTGCGACCAGGAGATCTAGCAGAAAGCATCAGAGCTCCCCAGTTGATGACCCTGCAGTTGACCTCATGGAACAATGGGAGAACCAGCAGGCAGAAACGTCTAGCAAGTACTAACACCAACTTGTACAATCTAGTGGTTCATTAGTTAATTCCCTTGTTATCCTTCACTCAACCTCTTGCTCTCTTTAATGACTAATTAAGCAGCTAACAGACTCATAAAAAGAAGGGAAGACAAAAGAGGCAGGAGAAAGGCGGCATTAGTCTAGGCTCAGTGCTCCTGTCTTGTTAGATAGAGACACAGACTTAGCTTCAGCATCTGTTTGATCATTAACTCACTTAGCCAGACACAGCAGTAAAACCTGTCGTCCCTCCTTGTTTTTCGGGTACTCATTCACTTTTATAGAGCTCTGCCTTACCCATCTGTCCTTGCCTTCTATTTATTTTGCCTGTGGACTTGTCTGTCCTGTCTTTATTCTTTAACAGTGACCATAAGGTATACAATTCATATCAGCTTCAAGTTTCTGTTCACACACACGCGCGCACACACACACCAAACCCCACCTCCTCCCATACAGGCATGAGAAGGCTATATAGGAGGAAGCAGGGTAAGGTATCACGGCTACGAGTTTAGTATTGTGTTTAACAGAATAGATTGTCCAAAGAGGAGGAGATGTGATTTTACATGGTATTATATTACACGTGAACGCACACAAAAAAGAAAGAAAGTGGTAAAAACAAATGAGGCAAAAAAAAGAGTAAACTGGAGCCCCAGGGAGAGTTTTTAAAAAGACATTGTAGAGTTTAAAGCATATATATATATATATATAATATAGTGCTCGAGTATGTAAATAATGGAGATAGGGGTAGAAAAACAAAAGATACAGAGAGAGAGAGAGAGAGAGAGAGAGAGAGAGAGAGACTGAGATATAAGGGAAGGAAAGAGGGATTTGGGTCTGTTTCCCAAATGTGATTAAGTGTAGGAAACCAGGCAGACTAAATGTAGACCCCAGAGCCCCTGCACTCACCATTAACCCCCTACTAACTGTATGTGTGTGTGTGTGTGTGTGTGTGTGTGTGTGTGTGTGTGTGTGTGTGTTGGATTGTGTATGTGGGACAGACCAGTCTCAAACGAAGCTGTAGAACAGTCTTTTCCCCAAACCCCTTCTGCAATACATAACCCATTGTTAAAAGCCAATTCAGACTAGATCAATACTCACATATGCTTTTCCTATCATCTCAAAATAGTTGGTTGAAAGGTTGGAATGGGACATGGTAGAATTCATAGTAATTTGTTCCCTCATGAGCAAATCCACTTTCCAGCATTTAATGTGTGCATATAATACATTTAGAAGACAGACACTGAAGACTAGCTAACTAATAACAGTGTGGAGACATAACATGATCAATTTCCAGTCAGATACAGGACAGGATGATCAAATTGTGTTCTTAAATTTAGTCATGGCTGTCAACGGCATCTTTTTCTTCACTTTCGCACAGTCTCCTTCTCTTTGTGAGGCAGGTTGAACTCATCAAGCTTCAGTGAAGGACAACAATGACATTAATCAACATGTTTTTGTAATTTAGTGAGTATCAGTTCAGGCTTAGACTGGTCCCCAGAGATGATCTTTCTAAAACATTTATTTTATGGAATGTTGTTTTTTTTTTAAGTTATTCAATTTGTAAGTAATATAATCGCCATTTTAAGTTTAAAGTTTCACACTGTCATTTATGGATGAACACTTTTAAATGTGGCGTGTATGTCCACATTTTTAGAGTCCGTTTTTATTATTCTCTCAGTTTTTCTCCCACAAAACTGAAAAGTCTTGCACAAGACCTTAAATGGAAGTTACGTCAGTCATTTATCTTTTTTGTCTTTCTGTTTTAGCAGCTCTGGCCAAGATTATATCTCACCCCTATCATAAATGTACTTACAAAAACACCCTTCCAGACACACACACACACACACACACACACACACACACACACACACACAGTTGACCAAAGCTTACGTCTATCACTATTATTCATAAACTGTCCAAACAAACATCCCTCACACTGAGGAGGTCACAACCAGGATCAACACTGAATGTGGCAGGACCAACATTGTGTGTGTGTGTGTGTGTGTGTGTGTGTGTGTGTGTGTGCGTCTATGTGCATGCTCTAGTGTGGGTGTTTGAGCTGGTGCCAGGTTTAATGCCATGAAAGCTCATACTGTATATGGTATGTGCATGACTACCTTCACAACCCGGCCAAAAATATCTGTTTTATATGAAAACTATAAAATGTTAACAGCACCTCCAATGTTGAACAAGTGTCAGTCAGATTCCAGCCTTTATAAACAGATAATAAAAGGGAACTCTTTCTTTCTCAAACAGAAAAAAGTAACAGCTGTACTCTTTGTCAGTCGACAGTGCACATCAGGTTACATTTATTAGCAGGTTTATGAAGGACAAATTGGAGAATGCTCAATGAGACTGGAGGGGGTTTTCCTGAGACTTTGTCCAATCAGAGCGTAGGAAGCCAAACCCTTCCGTTCAGACACGCACAAAGTACACACTCACACAGACACAGGGGCACATGTACACACATAACTACACAAAACCAGCAGGGAAATAAGCAGCTCTGAAGGAGTATGATTCTTCTAATCTCTCTTACACCAAGTCTCATCCGTGCCTGGTTCTGCGCGACACCATACACACACACTTATTCACAAACACACTCAGTCCATAAATACCGACTTATGCAGCACATTCTTACACATCCTTACGACCTGGCTTAATTCATTTGCAAGCTTTAAGAAAAGGCAGGTACTCACAGTAAAGTTAGTGATTATTTTGCATTTCGCAGAGTGTGCATTAGGTGTGCATGTGCTCATAAAAGAGAGTCCATGATAGCATGTGCTTTGCTGGCTATAAACGATTGTGTGTATGAGCACTTTTGAGTGTGTGTGTTTGAGTGTGTGTGTGCGTGTTGGGGGAAATGGGCTAATTTGTCTGTGTATCCTGACCATGTTCATACACGCTGCTGCCGCTGCTTTAATGAGGAACACATTTGGGCTGATATTACTTCCACATGCAGCAGAGACCAGAGGGGAGGTGGCTTTAAGAATACAAACAGCCCTTATTCAGCGCACACATGGACACACAATTATACTGCTCCTTTTTCACCTCGGTGAATTGTAGTTGATCTTAATAATTGTCCAAAACGTTGTAGAGATAATTAATGGAAGATGTAGGATTGAGAACTGGAGGGCTGCTGGAACAATAGACTGGGAGAAAAAAGAAGGGAGTCAGAGTCCAGCCTGTTCACTCCTCTGTGCGAGCTGATTTATTACATGAAAAATACACGTAGACGCAGAAGTTTACATTTAATGTTCCACACATTGCACTGGAGCTGTGTTCGACCTGTATCACAGGCCTGTCTGTCCTGTCATTTTGAGTTAGAATCTTCACATCCATGTTCAGACAGACCAAAAGACCAGACACACTGTAGTTCTAATAAAA
Organism: Apogon talboti; assembly: GCA_037367365.1. Lineage (NCBI taxonomy): Eukaryota > Metazoa > Chordata > Actinopteri > Kurtiformes > Apogonidae > Apogon > Apogon talboti. The sequence goes on along the minus strand of JAPQRQ010000006.1, from coordinate 16,733,323 downwards.
CACAAACGATGCATCAGATGCACAGGCAGTTTGGTTGATACTTTTACTATTCTTCATACATATTCTTCATGCAGTTTCCCCTTTAGATAGTATATGTTGGAATTTACTTATTGTACATCAGGAAGTTGGCACCTCTACTGTTTTCTGAATTCTGTTGTGTAGTTAATGTGAACTATACAACCTGAATGTTTCATCGGCAGTAGCCTCTCATCTTTCTTTTCACTCACAGCTCAGACTCAACTCTACTATCTGTATTACTAAACATTTATAAAGGAGCTTTAAAGGGAAAAAAGAAAGTCTGACAGGAAGTATAGCCCAGAGGATCAGCGCCAAATACATATATTTATTTTTCATTTTGGAGCAGGTCAAGCATGGATCATTAATACCTTACCAGCAGGCACACACAGTTGGACATAAAAATGGGGGGAAAAAAAGATTTTTTTAGAAAACTTAAGGGCAGCTGAAACAGAAAACAATGGTGAATCTTGTTGTAGCCCTTAGGATGGAAATATGGGCAAAGACCAAATATACAAACGAAACCAGACTATTCACAAATATCAAGTTTAGTCAAAATTCTGAGAATTTTATGCACCATTTCATGAGTCTTCTCATGTTCATATCAAATTAGTTTGTGGAGGTTAGATCACCCGCCTCCCAGTGATTTTCATTCATCACAAATTTACTTTTAGAGCAGTTTTATATGCAATGAAAAAGTGACTTGGACACACGTAATGGATGGAAACGATCAACTGACAAATCATTCATTGTTATGTAGGCAGGAAAGGGAGAAAAGAGAGGGAAAGGAAGCAACAGAAAAAGTGGCGAGGAAGACAAAAGGAGAAATGAAGACAGGAAGAGAGAGGAAAGAAGAAAAACAGAGAAGCTGACAGGGATAAAAAGACTTGCAGCTTTTTTTGTAATCTGAGGGAATGTGAAGAATTGAACCCAGCGACATGTGAAATAGTGCAGACCTGCACCAGGAGCCAGCTCACTTCCCCTGGAGAAGATATGGAAACAGTGATAGGGAGCAGAAAAAATAGGTAGAGAGGAAAACAGCACCAAAAGCAATCCGACAGAAAAGATGTGGGTTTAACTGTTGAACTTCTAGAGAGGAGACGGAGAATACAATGGGGGACGAATTAAACAGGGGACGTAAAAGGATGAGGAGGGGAGGCAAGATAAGGAGGTTCGTAGGATATCATGCAGTGAGCGGATGAAGAAATGAAGTGGGGTGGAGGGAAAGGAGAGGAGAAAATGAAGCAGAGGAGGAGGAGGAGGAGGAGGAGGAGGAGGTGGAGGGGGTCATTAAAGAGCTCTAATGACCCGCTGATTGACGAGGGGCCCAAACTCTGACCCCAAATTACTACAGAGCCTGAGAACCAGTCCTGTGCTCTGCAAGTGTGTCTGGAGGTGGGCATCTGTGTGGAGGTGAAAGAGATTAACCCATTCCTGCACACACTCACTGTGCTGGCACACCCCAAAAGTTACACAAATTTTGGACATTTGACTTTATTTGAATTGTTCTGCAGCACTCAACATTGTATTTATATTCATCACACAGATAGACCAATTATTGTCCGAGATAGGATCTTTTAGAAACTGTGACTATTAGCAGAACTTGTCTTTGATGGTGGCCAATGGCAAATATTGGATTTTTCAACTGGAAATGACTGACTTTGAGGGAAAGTAATAGCAGAAAAAACAAAAAATGGATAAAGAATCACATATATTATTCTACATTTAGCAATTATTTCAGTTTTTATTGCATTCACTACAGTGTTAAAGAATGTTATTCTCAGTTGACTATTGAATTTTGATTGGGGCAGCAGTTGGTCAGATTTCAGTTTTTTTCCACTGCAATCTATCATTATTATCTTACCCTATACAGCCACTGTCAATCAACCGCGGGTTCATACATTGAGGCCAAGCTCCGACATTACATTAAAATGTGCCATGACATCTGAACACAATTGTCCAGATCGAGGTGTGCCTTGAAGGCATTGCCTGATGTGTCCTAAATGATCATTTTTGATCATCTTTGAACTTTCTGCTTCATATGCAAACAAAAAAGCTCATCCATAGCCCAAAACATCATGTCTGTGTTCATTTTGAGTCGAACTGATTGGTTTTGTAATTTTTTGTTGCAAATTTAATTTACTGTGCTACAGCTGCTTTTAATAGAGAGGGTTTTCTGCCCATTATTTACTTCAAGAAGCAACACTGTCTATCGAAATACCTTAAATATCAGTATTATCACTTTCTCTTTTGCATTGCACATGCATTGGAAATAATTGACTCTCCAAGTGCATAAAACATTTCCTGTATTTCTGCTGGATTATGTCAACTGTCATTTAGGTAAGCATCACATCTATTAAGCACTGTATAAAGCACATCTTTATGGGCTTTTTGAACATTTCAGATATCTTTAATGCAACACTGTTGGCACATTAGACAGTCCACATCTCTTGGGTAGACAGTCCTTCAATGTACAGACACATACCTGTCCAGATTACCAGAGAATGTGGACAAATGCATTCCAGACCATGTCCAAATGCATCCTGATATTAGATAGGAATAGGTTTATTTTCAGACCACGCTTTAGAGCTGTCTGCTTGTGACTGGATTTGCCAGGATGGATATTAACATAAGCTCTGAACAGGGCCTTTGACTCAAAATGGCAGGTTTTTTCTTGCATTATAAAAGTTTGCAGAACTTATTCTTTAGTTTTCATGCATTGTGCACAAATAGTTCATTTTCTTGTAGATATTGAAGTTGGACCAAACATAATGAATCGATAGCAGTGAGATAACTAGCATTTTCTTTGTTTCCCTTTGGGAACTTTAGTTGAATTGGAGTAGTAACAGACATTTTGTGTGTTTGGGGTAACAATAAACAATAGCAAATTAGAACTGATGTTCCACAATAATTTGATATGACTTCTTTTCACACCTATGTGTACTTCTAACTCATAGGAGTGCTATAATTTCTCCTTAGTTACACAAGAACATTTGTGTGTATGTCTGTGTGTGTGCATGTGTGTGTGTGTGCGCGTGTGTGTGTGCGTGCCTGTGTGTGTGTTTTCCCTTCTCTATCAAACACACACGTGCAAATAGAAATAGAAAATACAGAAGCAGCCAAACACTTGTATCCAGATGAAGACCAGATGAAGCGGCCATGAGATACTGCTGAAACACATGTTCACACACACAGCTCTACTTCTCGTTTCATTTTCTATAATCCCATCCCCACACCAGCAGTCACACAGGCAGACGCAGCAGGAGCAGCAGCACAGCTCCTTCATTACAGGGTTATAAACTGCACAAATCTGTTCAGGGCTGGTTAACATGCAATAAAACTCTCTTGTTTTTCCACTCACCCCTCCTCTCCTCTGATTTTTTCCTCTTTATGAGTAAACAAACAATGTTCTTCTTGTTGACAGATACAATCTCTCACACTCCATAATTAATACCACGCACACTCTCAAATTAACAGAAAAAAATACAGAGCAAAATATAAACTCACTATGTTTTGCTACATTGAAAGAAGAAGAAGTGGAAGTTTGTAAGACATCAACAATGGTTAATAAATAGACTTTAATATATGCAATGAAAATGCTCAGCAGCTTAACCCATCACTGGAATTTTACTTTGAAGGAATCTGCTCAGCTATAATCTATATTTATTCACAATTTTCTCTTCATTTTATATTTATAATGTCAATGATGAAAGCCTTTGGTAATCATAAACTCTACAAAACTGAGTGGAAACACAGTTTTGTTTAGCACAGGCTTGGAGACAAAATGTGTTTCAGTTAAAACTATCAGTTCTTTTGAGATGTAAAGGTACTATTTGGTTAAAATAGGGCAAGAAAAAAACAACAATCAACCAATAAGCCTTAAAGATTAAACCAAAAGCAGTTTTAAAGTGTGGCAGGAAAAAACAGCCTGTGTGAGTGTGTAATTGATAGTAGTATTTGCCCCTGAGCACAGTATGACCTCATTGCCTGCCTGATTTCTCTTCGTTCACAGTTTTGCACGAGTGTAGGATCAAGTTAGCATACAAGGATTGCAGTCAAACGCACACACACACGCACACATTCAATCTTCACCATTCCGCCACATCTTTCAACTGCTTAAGAAAGCTATTTTCTGAAGCTCAGACAAACCACAGACTAATTTGGGAGTACAATACTGCGGTTGTTGACACATAAATACACACCGATGCACACACTTCCAGAGAGAAATAAAAAACATGCATGCACGCTTACTTGCTGCAGAAACACACAGGCCTAAGTGCACCCTGATAACATCTTAAAACAACTATTACTTGTGGTGTGTGGTGTGGGATAAGTGCTGAGAAGTGATGACTGTTACCTAAAACAAACACCGGGAAATGAAACACTGCGCAGGACGGAGAAGAAGCAGAAGAGAAGAAGATGTAGAGGGGGTAAAATGTGAGAAAAAAGAAGATTTGGAAGGAGAAAGAAATTAAATGAATTGCATTTAATTACCTTCTAATTTCTTTTCCTGCCTTTGCTTTGCAACACAAGGGCAAGGGCAAGAAAAACAAGAGGATGCTATGAAGAAATGCATTGATTATATATATGTGTGCATTTCTTTATACACCTTCTTTATTATGATACTACTATTATACGTCTAATTATACTATTATATTAATTTGAGTAAGTAACAGTAAATCAGACTACATGACAATAACAAAAGATGCAAAGGACAACAGTGAATGTAATGGGAAAAACTATTAAATAAAGTAAATGATAAAATATAATAATTATTAAATAAAAGCAGATGTTTAACACAGAAAGAAAGAAAGAAAGAAAGAAAGAAAGAAAGAAAGAAAGAAAGAAAGAAAGTAGAGCTAAGATGGATGGATGTGGAAAAGTAAGAACAATGACAACACACATAAAAGAAGAATTACAGCAAACTGGAATCTACCAGAGATACAGACACAAGAGAATTAAAGAGAACAGAATACAGGAGAGTGATGGGGTGATGAGGAACGGAGCCAAAGACCTGCAGGGTTTGAGGAGTCCTGCAACAATCCCTTTGACTGAGAACACGAACCCACCTGAACCTCACACAGCTACATTCACACTGGCCTGTCATCTTTAGCTATGGTTCATTGTGAGGTTTTTTTTTTTTTTTTTCTTTTGACACTGTTGGATATAATTGCTCCCTCAGTAGTATGTTTGATGGTGAAGTGAATGTGAGCTGTGTCAATGTTATGTTATGATGTTAAACATGCAGGAATGACTTGCAACAAGAGCGTCAGGATATAAATGAGAAGATGTTTTATCAGTGAGCACATCTGAGTGAGTGGCAGCGAGACTGAGATAAAGACAGACAGAGAACAATGTCTCAGAGGGTCATTATGAAACAAATAACCCATCTCACTAGAGAAAAACAGAGAGCCAGCTGGACAGCGTCCCAGCTTGTAGATTTATGGCACCACAGTACAGCAAAACTCAGGGAACAAAGTCTGGGGAAGCAACAAATATGGCCAATCAATCTCTGTCCACCAGTTCTACGAGAATTAAAATGTTCTCTCTATTTCTATGTTTCTCTCTATATCATTATACAAGGGTAATTCAAAAAGTTCTAAGACAAATTTAAAAAAAAAACTTTATTTTTGAAAGTAACAAAATTATTTTTCTACATAACATCCACCTAC
>JAPQRQ010000006.1:16675349-16694402 GCA_037367365.1 Apogon talboti | reverse complement strand
TTGAGTGTTTGTTTAAGAACTCACTCAAAAGCCCGAGGTAAAGGGAAAGTGACAGCATCTACTGCTCTATTGTTTCCCGATGTTGCTCCACTAACACACAGCACACACACACACACACACACACACACACACACACACACACACAAACAAACACACACACACACACACACACACACACACACACACACACACACACACACACAAGCACAGACAGAAACAGGGCAAGTTAAACAAGTCAGACGATCCAAAAACTCATACCCTAACTGGTGTTTTCATATATGAGTGAGTGTCTGCATAAAAATGTGTTGCTGCACAAAACATGTCACAGATCATTTATTTATCTTCAAGCTTCAAGACACAGGAACATGCCACACACACACACACACACACACACACACACACACACAAACACTGAGATGGCAGATATTTTTCCAGAACATAAAAATAACAGAAAATTATAGTTCTAAGTTTAATGTATTTTCACAAATAACAGCTTTTATAACCCCTGGACATTTGCAATTGTGGGGACACTTGGAGTGGACCAGTTCATAAACACACATACTCAGTTTCACAGTGATAGGACCCTAACAGCATGTCGGTGTTATTTTTTTTACAAAGCCCCAACGTGAAAGGCCCCTATTAAAATTCCTTGGACTAATATTCCTGGGAATGTATTTTCAGACTCAGGCTCCCTTGTGTGTCATTGTGTGCAAATGTGTGTGTGTGTGTGTGTGTGTGTGTGTGTAAAAGGAGAAACCTGGACTGAAGAGTGAGTAAGACAGGAAGGGAGAGTTGAAACAAGACAAAAATCCAAAGAAATAAAAAGAAGAAGTGAAACAAAATCAAAACTGAGAGATGAAAATAGAGAAATGAGAAAAGTGAAAGGAAGCAAAAAAAGGAAATCTGTCATCCTCAGACAACAGAACGCTGCAGCTGTTCGCCCTCAGCAATGTTGAAATCATGTTCCCATCCTGCTCTGCGTCTCCTCTGTATGAATAGTTTTGAGTAATAGCCACCACTGGGGATTCTGGGTGACGTAGTTGTCTTGGCCCGAAAGCAAAATCAGAGTGAGGAGGATTTGTAAAATCCCGGTTCTGGGGCCAAACAAGCTAACGAGTAGAGGCCGAAATCCAAAAGCCTGGCCAGTGGGGAGATTGGAGAAGCATTCACCATCAGACTCAAACACAGAGGCATTTATGCTTTTGTACACGGCAGCAGGAATGACAGACTTATGTTTTTGCATTTTTATTCAAGTAACAGGTCATATAATGATTATTCTAACCTTAAACCTGTCACACATGGTAATTTAAAGTTCATAATGTTTTCTATAAGTCTTTATCAAATCCATACTAATATATTTCATGTTCTTAAATATTTTCCTGATCATTTTATTGCTTAACCTGCTCATATGTGTTGTATGTCATAGTTAAATAACACTGGTCTACAAGCAAATAATGTCCAGAATAAAAGGAGTGAAACTTTACCAAAGGTGGCTCACTAATAGAGATAAATTTAGTTAAAAGAACTAGTTTCCCATAGATTTTTAGATCAAAATGTGGTCAAATACTTTGGAAATACACCTATTCATTTTGTCATTTGGGTAAATATTAATGACATAACAGCCTTTATGCAAGATGAAGTTTTTCTCTGAGAAGCCAGATCTACTACCAACCATCTGCACTTTATAATTGACATTTCAGGTTCCTCTTAGGCTAAGAATTAAACATCTATTATATAAATATACATAAATATATGCAGATACGTAATAATGTCACCTAATGTATGTTGAAAACATTAGTCAACCAGTATTTTATCGTTTCTGACTTGCTCCAATAACAGTGCTTGTTCTCTCTTTCACCACTAGATGTCACTCTTGGCTCAGATCACCAATGAGTTTTTCCACCTACACTGTCAATCACGACTTTCTCTCACCTTCTCAAATACATTAATGTACATGTGTGCCTCAAGGTGGATTTGCTATAATTAAACCATTCTTATGAATCAGAATCAGAAAAGAAGTAAGAGAGCCCTGGAGTATTGAAAATGTGACACTCAATAGTCTGATAAATCTGATAGAATCCTTCTATTTTTGGTTTAACTTGGTGTTTCTACTAGACTGATACCTGGTGTAGATATTTAAAATAGATTCACATAAAAATCATGTAACAGTCATTTGCTTTATGTGAACATAACTGTGTTCCTCTGTTACTTCAGGTGCATAAAACCCAATGGAGTGTGTTATTTGTAGAGGCTTTACTGTTGTAGGCAAGGCAAATGTGTGGCAATGAATAAATATGGCACCATCTGGGGGAAAGGCCGAGTGCTTCCATGTTATTTCAGTAGGACATTTGTCAACTGTGGAAATGTCAACCAGTCAATGCAGCCGCTTCATCTCTCTCAGACCAAACAGCGCATCGGAGACGAAGGGAATGAGGTGAAAAAGGAAAAAGAGCAAGGGAGACAAAGGAAGAAGGGAAGGAAAAGAAAGAGAAAGCATAGAAATGAGGATGATTGGGGACAAAATGTGAATGATGTTGTGGTTATGGAGGAAAATCAGAGAGAAAGATGGAGTGAAGAGTCTAACAAGCGGAACATAATAAATGATGCCATTGTTTTTCCTCAATCAGAAAGCCCGTTTGGCAAACTAAATGAATGGAAATGACTCATACAAACATAATCTATCTCCAAGAGCCTGTCTGGGTTTGTTTCCTATTAGTTTTTCCTGTGCGTCTGTGCTCACTGAGTGTAGAACCAGACGGCAAAGACAGACGTACACTGGTGGATCAGGCTCTAAATGCCATGTTTTCTATTATGTTTTGTCTTTTGTGTTGTAGAGAAACTCATACCTGCTGCCACTGACTATCTTTACCGAAGAATGGTAACTGAAAAATAAGTAATCTAAGAGCCAGGTCTAGAAATAAGAGCCCAGAGTCTACAAGTCCTTTGTTTTTATTCCAACATCCTGTTCAGATTGTTGATGGGGTGCAGACACCTTATTGTTTGTAGGAGATCGACGGTGTGTGTTTATACAGGATTTTTTAACCCCATGGGTCAGTGACTTTGCTTCAAACTTTATTGAAGCTCTGAATGACAATGAGACACTTTGCTAAAGCCTATGATCCAGGACTCACTGTGCACTGCTTATTAGACCTGGTCCATGACGCCACAGCTGCACCACTGTCACACCGATATGAAAATTAAGAGGCAAACACACACTGTGTACGAGTATAAACAAGAAACCAAAAGGCATCTGATAAGAAACAGAAATGCCGGCAACGTTCAGAGAAATAAAGGGAGAGGAGCGAGAGACCTGGAGGGTAAATGATACAATCTGTTTTCCTTTAAGTTTTATAACTAATACACACATGACCTGTTTCTACGAGAGAAACAGGGACAAACACAGTTATTATTATACACAATCTTTCATAGATCGATTGATAACCAACCTTATGTCATTACTTAAACATTTATCTCCGCAAGTGATCAAAATGTGACGTCTGAAAATGCTTCTAATTCACTGGAACCGCATTAATGGATAATTCCACCTTGTTGTCAAACATGACTCAGATTAATGCTTCATTATAAATCATGCAAAGGTTGTAATCAGCGTTTTTTGTAAACTCATTTGTTATGCTGTGCTGCAAATTCAACTTTGACTTCAAATGCACAGTGAACAGAGCCTCAATACACAACTGAACTAATCAAATAGACATCTCTTAAAGCCCAACACTGGAACATTTAGTGAGATATTGTATAGGTTTAGGATTGGGGACATTTGCAGGCTTATTTTTAACTTGTGCCACAAATCCAACAGACCATTTTTGACAAGTGTGTCATGAAAACTGCCTCAGGAAATGTAGTGAAAGTATTAGTGACAGATATGAAGGTTGGTGCAATGAACAAAAAAAAACCTACAGCAGCAACATTGTTACGGAGGAGATCTACACCGACATAATAGTGATGTACAATTAATCAGTTAATAGTTATTCTTTATGTAATTTGGAATTACTTTATAATCTGATATCATGCTAAGAAATAATCTCAGTCACACTGTGATGTTTTTCAAGTCATAATGTCTGCCTTTTGGATATAGAACTATTCTGAATAATTCAGGCTATACTTTACTTCTACGTTTTCAATACGAGTGAATGGTCTTTAATGAGACTGGTAATGAATGATTTACAGGAACCTTTGTCTCAGATCAGATTATTGTCAGGTGCATACATGTGTAAACAGGTTATGTGCACATGTTTCAATTAGAGCATAATTTTAATTTAGTTTTCATATGAAAATCAGGCACTTGCTCTACATGGGTGTATTCACATGCAAATTACACTGCAACCCAGATCAAGACATCACATGAAAACACGTTTGTTGTTCCTCTGTGACAGTGATGCTTGTTTTTCATTCATGGAGCACAGTGGAGAATTTTAGAAACACAAAGCACCACCAAGAACAATAATAGATGACAGTAATAATAATAATAATAATAATAATAATGATGCCAGGCAACATTCAGCTCAAAAAGCAGCTCAACGGTAACTTAATTTATTTGTGATTGTGTATTATATCTCTTTATAGTTGTAGTTATCTTGAAAGTAAGATTATATATAGTCAGTCCATAAGTATTTAGACAGTGACACCAACTGTAACTTTGCCTCTGTCCACCACCACAGTGGATTAGAAATGAAACAGTAAAGGTATGATTGAAATGTGGACATTCAACTTTAACCTCCTAGGGCCCACTGTCCATGTATAAGGACAATTTAGATTATACATAAACTTGAGATGTGAAATATTTGATGAATTGCTTGTTTTGTATTAGTAACTTAATTTGTAGTATATTTACCAGCATTAAGGAATTGCATTAACCTCCTAGGACCCACTGTCCATGTATGAGGACAAGAAATTCACAGCTTTATACAAAAAAACCCCCCCAAAAAAAACCACTGTCCACCACAAATGACATTCCATAAAATTTTTTATGAATGCATCGGAAAAAACTGTTGCATCATGATGTTTCCAATATAACCAATTATTTAATTAAAAAAAGCCAAAACTCAAAATCCTGTGGGGCTCCTGGGTCTTAGGAGGTTAATTCAAGGGGTTTCACAAAAGTATGGCATTAACCAGTCAGGAATTACAAACATTTTAACCACAGTCCCTCCATTTACAGAGGCTCAATAGTACCTGGACAAACTCTAAGATTGTTATAAATATGAGGATTGTTGTTGATACTTGGATGAAAGTCCCTTACAGTCAATGACCATCTGATGTCTGGAACCCATAGACATCACCAAACACTGAGTTTCTTCCTGGAGATGCCTTTACTACAGCTGCCTTCAGTCACTGCATATCTGCCTTCATTTTAATCTCCATTAACTTAAGTCTTCAGTAACTGAAATCTACGCCTACATAAAAAAAAAAATTAGATTTTTTTTCAGAGGGAAATTTCAATACTCAACAAAAAATAAAAAATGGAAAAAGCAGTCTGTTTAGATAATATGTGATATAATAATATTGATGCAAGTATATTTCTGTGGTTACATTTGACATAATGTAAACAGAAAAAAACAGCTGGGTTAAGTTATACTCTAAATCATCTAAGACCCTGATGAAAAAAAAATCCATTTTTTGGCCACATTTCCAAGTCCTAACTCTAACACAATAAATATGTTTTCTACTCACTTAAAACTCTTTACAAGCTGGTAATAGTTTTACATCTCTATGTTACTGCATTAATAATGCTACTGAATGAAAGAGGCCATATTTTATCCACTTTAAATGCTGCCAGCACGCTGTTGCACCTGACAGATAATAAATTGAGGTGATGCGGTTCCCAGTTTGCCATTTCCAGCTGCCAATTAACATATTATACTGACTGATTTGTTACACTATGACCTTCTTTATATAATAAATATGTGTAGTCCACATAATTCACCTTTAAAAATTAGTGAATCACCTTTAGTCTGACGCTTAATAAACTATGAAAGAGCTGCCAGTTGAAGTCATTAGAGTTAGAAAGTCTAAAGCTCTTTTCCTGAACCATGGTGAACATAAAAATACTTGGAATCACTACTTCTCTCTCTGTACAAGAAAAATTACATGTAAGCTGTTTATAGTGTGTTATTTTAATTAACATTCTCAAGCCTCGTATGGCTTTAAAACAGACAGGGTATTACAGAACAAAAGAAAAAAGGAAACGGCAAAGTGGGTAGTAGAGGCACAGAGCAGGAGACTGATGAGGACTATCATTTTCCATTAGTGCAGCCCAGATCACATGTGTCATCCTTAATGAGACATTTCATACAAAACCCACAGCACATAAAAACACATTCATATGCAGATATCATGTCAAGATATAGGCAGATGTAATGGCTAGACATTACAATATCAGTCACACTCTATAGTACAATCAAAGACCAAAAAAACCTGTTATTCATAAAGTATGTAACATTATCTTTTAGCAAAAAAAAACTGTTAGATTGCATTGATATTGTGTTTCACTGAATGATATTTTGTTGTAGTTAATAACAGTACACAGACACATTACTGTAACAGCCCATCTGTACATACAGTGAATATCACCCACAGGGAGTTAAATGTTAAACATCGCATAATAAACTTTTGCCCAGAGGACGGACCCACACAAAAATCAAAAAGTGATACTTACAAAGTTACTGATGTTGGCTTAGTTTCAGTATGTTGTTTTAAAATGAAGGCAGACAGAGATGCTGAATGTGGTTTTATCGTGCATTATATGCTGGGGATAATAATAAGTGAATACATTTTACAGAAGGCAGTGGAGTATTCACTCAAATGTTGCATTTTAATAAGTCATACTTGACTAAAGTATAAATTCTTACGTCATCATGTGAGTTATAATGTTTTATCCAAAATGACCTTGATGATCAGACTTTGCTGCCCTATAACACACAAACAAAATCAAACCATTCAAGGACAGCGCGAATATTCCACTGTCTAATGAACAGTTAATGAATTATTCAGTACAACCTATGTGGTTCACAGGTATGCTGAATAACAAAAGGAACCAGTCTGACATTTGAACTGAACAGGGACCGTAAGGTCAATTCGATGCATCCTCTACCCATGTGATATATTCTTCAGTCTTGAGCGGTGGACCAAAAAGGTGAGAGGGACCGTGTCCTTTGACCTTTGGCAACCAAATTATAATGATTTTATCTTTGATTAAAAGTGGATATTTGTGCAAAATGTGAATAAATTCCCTTGAGGAGTTAATGAAATGTCACATTTATAACATGTGTGGTATCAGCTTAACTTGCCTTCCTTTGGCTTTTTTGCATTTACATTATATGTACTTTATGGGATATATCTACAGTAGTATAACATTAACTGAAGCTCCAAGTGAGTGTAAGTGATTGTAAACGAGATGTAAGATAATGCAGGTCATAAACTAGTCAACCTAGAATCAGTGATCTGGAACTGAACGGATCTGTGTCAGTACATGTGTGTGTGTGTGTGTGTGTTCATGTCATAACAGGACACAAAGACGAGCTAAAGACACACCTCTGAATGTGTCTGAGCCAAGTGAGCTCTATTTTAATAAATCAACCACAGATTTTAAGTTTGAACTATATACCCACCTGAAAAAAAATTTTAATATAAAGTTTAATCTCAGAAATTATAAATTACAGTTTTATCACTCATCCTCCTCTACTGTTGCTTCACTCGTAAATGGAGTCGCACTGAAGAACGGGTCTAAATAGTTAAATATTCATATAAACATGGTGATGCATGTCAAAACTATAGAAAATTTAAGGAAACAACATTTAATAGTGTCCTAGTTTTGCTCCAGAAACCCAAAATAAACAGTGGTTGACAAGCTGCTAAACAGTAAAAGCCACCATCTAACATACATAAACTGGAGCACTTTGGGTGAAGAAGAATTGAATGATTTTCCAGTTCTGCTCCAGAAACAAAAGGATGTCAGACTGGAGGAGTGAAAAGTTGCTTTACCTCCCTGCATTACACACCAGGGGATAATAAATGATGAATGAAAAGTGTTTACATCCCAAACTCATGAGTGCTGATTGGCAGTGAGCGGTAAACCCTCCAACAGACCAGGTATCCAGTCCACCTGCATGTTCACCTCCTTTATTACACACATCCATCAGTGAAATTTGTTCAGGTTTTACTGGAGCTTCTCCATCCTCGTCTCTAATCAGCTGCCGCTTTGTGTGCCCTTTCTTGTGATTAACTCTGATTTGTTTGATCAAATTTGGGGAATTACAGCTGTAGCAGGCAGCCTTTCTGCAAATATCACAGGTGGCAATATTTTCATTAGCAGGCTCGAAATACGACATAATCGTGCTCAGTTTTCAGCCACAGACGTGCTGGTGGTTAGTGACAGGTGATCAGCAACGAGTTTCTTCTTTTACTGGAAGTGTGTGGTGCAGCAGTAAGGAAAACAACACGTAAGAAAAAATGCAAACAAAGTAGACTAATTGTATTCAAACTGGATCAAACCGTCCCAGTATAATAGATAATACAGAGGTGGGAAGAAACAGTACAAATGCGTCACTACTGTAATTAATTAGATTTCTCAGGTATCAGAACAGTACACTTTATTTACTTTGACTCCCAACATTTTAATACAAACATCTGTCCCTTCTGCTCCTTACATTTTTAACAAAGGTTTGTTACTTTTTTAATGCATTCAAGGTAGATTATTGATTTTTTTTTCCATTTTTATTTTGCATCACAGAGTACTTTCCAAACATCAATATGTACATAATAATAAATAATAACACATAGTAAAGATGACTATTTGGCCTATCCAGAGCAAGACATATTGTACATGACAAATATTGTGATATAATAGATTTACATGGCAAAATGGTGTTGTCTATTTAACAGGAGACTGTTACAACTACTGTCACGGATGATGTGATGTTATATAGCTTTGCACAGCAGCAGCAGCTAGAAATTTATAAGTACTTTTTACTTTGTTCACCTTTTGTACTTTTACTTGAGTACATTTTCTACACAAATATTTGTAATTATTCAATTTAGATGTACTGTTACTATATGCTTCCTGCCTAAATGTTTCCTGTACATATTTACTTTGAATTATCACATTGTTTTCTGTCTTTTACACTGACTTTAACCCTCAAATACCAAGACCAGCCAATATTTGGATACAGTGACCGTTTTCCAAAAATGTTCAATAACTTCTGAACCACTAATTAGACCCATATGATTAATAAAGTCAGGTAAAGGGCAGTTCTTTGGTTTTTCAGAGATAATACATAGGTCTAATTTGGACATTGAGACACTCTATAGTGAATGTATTGAGACCTTAATACTGTACAGTACAGATTAGCCATGATAAATTAATTTTATCTATTAAATAGCTGTAACCTGCTAGCCTAAAGTCATAGATGTTACACCCTAAAAACATCACCTTTGTACAGTATTTAATTTCTTCTTAGAAGTTTATTATTCTCAGACAAAGCATAAGTAAAATATTGAATGAACCAAATGAAACTGCGGTTCTCCTGAATCATATGACTGACCCCTTTTTGTTGAAGTTTAACTATAGAAATACCTCAGAAAAACTGGATAAAATCCTACACATCAAAAGCTGTTGTGGGTCTTTGAGGTCTAAAGTGATAAAAACCACTATTATGTGGATATGTACATGTGAACGGACATTTGTACATGTATGTAATTTCTTTTTCCTATTCCTTTTGCATATTGTTGCAAGATATGATGACTTACTGTATAGGCCAGTTTAGCTTCATATTTTCTTCAGCCATATGTGAAGCTGTATACAATCTAATGTGTTGTTATAACATTTATTATTTATTATTCTTAATCCAACTGCTAAGTCATACTTAAAGGTATTTGATATCAAAAGAGTCAAAACACATTGTTAATTGTGTACCTATAGGTACTAAAGGACGTTTATTTTGTGCCTCAGACTCATTTGCGGTTGTTGTATTTGTGCATTGTTTATTCTTTGAGTCATGATAAATTAATTTTATCTACTAATTTTTCTGCAACACTCCTTTTTGACCTTTTTCATGCATTCTGCTCTTGAATTTAAGCACCTGTGTCCTTTCTTCACATTTACATATTATGTTTCTTAACCCATCGAAGCACCTTCTATTATTTTTTAAAATGTATTTATTTATTCTTTATCTGTATTTCTACTTGTTACTGTTGACACCTGTGGCTTATTTGTAAACCTTACGAAAAGTGTCATTTTCAACACAGTTATTGTTCTTACCAATCATCTTATATCAAATAATAGCCGTAGAAGAGCGGGCTGTCACATACAAAGTCACATGCTTTTGTGACAGATGATACTGCAAATGTGAAACCATAACCACACTGCACACACACCACATTTAATCAATAAAAGCACTCTGTCTGGAAGCTCTCTGGACTCCATAGACTATAGATATTTCACAGGCAGAGGGACGAAAAAGCGACTGCATTTTATAATTTCAACCTGATCCGATGGTTTTTTTTGTTTTTTTTTTATTTCTTATTATTTAATAGGCACAGACTTCTGCACTGGCTTGTCCCATCTCATCCCGTCACTTCTTATCCTTCTCTGACCTGGCCAGTCCTCAGGTACGACTGTTAGGAACACAACGTGGAACATGAACCGGTCTCTGTTTGAGCTGTATGAAAGCCACTGCCTCTGGACCGCTACAGACTAATTTCCCCCCTGTGTCTGCAGATGAATGTAACAACACAGGTGAGTGCTTCAGTGTGCTGTCATCCTTCAATGATTCCACAACGGAGCTGTCAGAGGACGAGACGTTTTCTGGCTCCCAGGCAATACGACTATGAAAAAAATGATTGAACTCCTACCGTGACCACTCATTGCAGCTACCTAGGAGAAAACCTGAGGCTGTTCAGTGTGAAACTACTGAGTATAATGTCAGTGTTGGACCTGAGATTTAAGGCTCTGGGCTTTTTTTAACCAGCACAGAGCTGCTGAAGCAATCAAATGACATCAACCTGTAACATAATAATACACCAAATGTCTCAGTAACATCACAAAATAAGAAAGATGAGAGCATTATGACAAGCCTGCAATCTCCTCAGGTGATCTAAAAGATATTTATATTAGTGACAGTATCTATTATATATCACTATGTGAGCATCACTGGGGAAAACAAAGATAAATCCACAGTGTTCAGTAACAGTTTTTTGTTTTTTTTTTTAAAGTGTGGTGCCATCTGGGCAGCTATGTAGAGCGTAGCAGGAGGAGACAGAGTGTGACTGCTGATGCAGTGATGCAAAAGGGGTACAGGAGATACAGTATATTCTAACCTGCCAAATGGCAAATAAGAAACACAAAAATTATGCACAGAGAAAATAGTTGTTTTGTAGCATCTCTTTAAAGTTTTGCTCTTTTCTCTGTCGTCTGCAGATGGCTTCCTACTTTCTATGGGTTTATGTGTAAATCACATTGCTGAAACTTGAGCTTCTCACACAAACGGCACCTTAAAAACAAAACAGTAGTTGCTTCACTCTACTGTAACTAACCCAGAAAATTCAAGTAAAAAATAAGTTAAAAAAAACAAACAAAAAAAACAGTCCAATTCCAATCCCAATGGACACCACACATCCATGGGAGATTCTTGTTTTTTAACCTGAATGAGTTACACAGCACACTTGTGGATTCTGGCTGTGATTTTATATCTATTATTTGAACCATGTAGTCCTCCTGAGGGTCCCGGGGGTCCTGGAGCCCATCCTACCTATGGGTGAAGGTGGGGTACACCCTGGACATGTCGCCAGTTCATAGCATGGCTGACATATACAGATGCATATTCACACATAGGGGCGATTTTAGATTAACCAATTAACCCATTTCGGTGCATGTTTTTGGATGGTGGGAGGAAGCAGGAGTATCTGTGGAGAACATGCAAACTCCACACAGAGAGGCCCACGGAATCGCACCCATGGCCCATGCTGTGAGGTGACACTGCCATTTATCTTCTGTTTTAGGCTATAAACACAAATTAAAGTAATTAGATTTTATATTTCACCACTGAAATGATATCTTTGTATATACTCATAAGCGTAAACATTACATTCATTATGTCCTCTCTTTGGCCTTGCTATTTAGTAGATACCACATGGTCTGGTTGACACAAAATCAATGACTTTGTTATCTAATTCACGTAGGGTAGAGCGCTCCAGAGGAGGAGATAGTTACGATAAAGCATCCATTTCCAGATAAACATTCTATAACTCAGGTAGTGTTGCTGGTGATGATGTGATAATACTGTAAAATACAATGTGCCCTTGTAGGTGACAGTTCCCTACTTCAGAGCCTGTAATAAAGGTTGACACCGCTACATCTGTGGCTACTTATTAGTTATTGCTCAAGGGAAGCCACAGACCAATCAGTCAATGCATACATTAACATTAAACCAAAGCGTATGAATACTGCATCACATGTAATAACAGCTGGCTGTGTGCTGACTACAGGCTCCATATGAATGATGCAGCGAGTCCAAGCAAACTCTTTATATTCTTTTATTTTATTTTATTTATTAAAGCATTTAACCTCCTACGACCCGTGAGCCCCACAGGATTTTGAGTTTTGGCTTTTTTTAAATTAAATAATTGCTTATATTGGAAACATCATGATGCAACAGTTTTTTCAGATGCATTCTTAAAAATTTTTATGGAATGTCATTTGTGGTGGACAGTTGTTTCTTTTTTTGTTTTTTTTTTGTATAAAGCTGTGAATTTCTTGTCCTCATACGTGGACAGTGGGTCCTAGGAGGTTAATGCAATTCCTTAATGCTGGTAAATATATTACAAATTAAGTTATTAATGAAAAAGAAGCAATTCATCAAATATTTCACATCTCAAGTTTATGTATAATCTAAATTGCCCATAGGTGTGAATGTGAGATGATTGGTTGTTTGTCTCTATACGTCAGCCCCAGTGAACTGGTGACATATCCAGGTGTGCCCCGCCTTCATCCATAGGTAGCTGGGATAGGCTCCAGCGACCCCCGTGACCCTAGTGAGGTTAAAGCGTTCAGAGGAAGTTTATGTGTGAATGTATGTATATAAAAGACTAAACCTCATAGAATGTAATATTTAATCGCTCATTCTAGGATTGAGGTCCACGCCTGTTGGCAGCCTCCCTGCTGTGGAACTCCTCTCCACATCGGAGGCTGATCAGTGGGCAGAGCTGTACATTTTTTACAATGATCCCTGCTTCTATTTGGAACATGCCTGCAGGTCTCATTAAACAACCCCAAAGTTAATCACCAGCCTAAGGAGCTCTGGCACTAATTGCTCTTGCTCTTATAAACCACCATGTGTCCAGACAATATATAGCTGTATCCAGGCTCCAGGCAACACTGGCCCAAATCAGATTTTTTTTTTTGTATCTGTGTGAGTCTGCTTTTTCTTAACTGTGTGAACAACACAAATTACACAGCATCTGATCAGATGTGATTTTGGACACTTACGTATGTGGCTCTAAATCAGCTTGAACAGCCACATCACAATGAATGTGACATTAGATCAATACAGATCACAATTCTGAGCATGGCACAATGGAGATTTTTCTCTTCATCCTCAGTGTCTTCATCACTTCCATTCCACAACAACACAATAAACAAAGTGTCCATGTTTACTTCTTTACAACATCCTGTTTCTTATATCTTATTCATTTGCATCACTTCAGGTCTGTCACCAGTTCACAACTATCACCAAACGTACAGCAGTAACTCGCTGAGCCAATCTATCTAGCGATGTCCACCTTTTTCCAGTTTATTCTGTCACATTATCACATTCTGCAACATCTAAGACCCTATTCCAACTTTGCATTAAAATCCCCCCACAGATATCGCAGTGTAAGTGGCCAGGGCAAGTGTATGCATTCACACTCGGCATTAGAAAGCATCTGCTCAGAAATTCCTGTTTAATATGCAAATAAAAAAGCTCGTCCATAGCCTTAAACACTGCTCACATGTTCATTTCAAGTTAGAGTGAATGGCTTTCTAGCGTTTCCATTCACAGTGCTGCTCAAAGGCTACAGCCTGCAGCTTTTACGTGTTTTTCTGAGTATTACACATTGCATGAACACTATCTGTTTGTTTTTATCAGCTCAAATGCAGGGCATATGCTTTAGCAGCATTTGAATCTTTCAGCAGCTAAACATGTTTATGAATTTCTCCTGAATTCGGCACACTGTGTTCTGTTCCTCACACAGGGAACAAGTAGCAAAGGTGGAGTGTCATTCAAGTGGGCTCAAGCAGCACCACACATATTACACAAATTGTTGAGCACACTTTTATGGGTTCTGTGAATATTTCAGATGCTGTTAATGCAAAACAGAACACAGCAGCTCAGTGTTTGGTTTTCAGTGCATCTCAGGACACATGGTTGTTCAGACTAAGAGAGAATTTGGACAAATGCATCGTAGACCTTTACTGAACGTGTCCTGAGTGGGAATGAATCCCAAAACGCATCGTGACTATATTCATGGTATTGGTGCTGTGAACAGGTGAATGGATTTGCCAGGATGGATGTTAATGGTGGCCTGAACAGGGTCTTCTGCCATTCTCCTCCCCCTTCACTTTCCTTTCTCCCAGATAGGCCTTGGTAATTTCGCAATCTCAGATCATGATTACTCTTGATTTGTTGTATGGTCAACTTTGAAAGGGGAATGAGACCTTGTACAGAGAGTTTCTTATTAAAAAAAATAATAACAGTGGTTTAAGTTTTCCTACTCCCACACTCTAAATTGACAGTTAACCAGTGTAATTATATTACTGTATATACTATAAGTTAATATGCTAGTGAGTTGTAATGCATTTATAGCAATACTTAAGCGTCTGTACTAAAGTGTTTGGTTTTAGTCCATGTTAACCTGTGGAATTTGTGAAATGTTATTTTTTTCATTTCTTTTTCTTTTTTTTGCCACTGCTGAGGAAATAATGACTAATGAAACAACAATCTTCAAACAATAAAGATTTACCATAAATCCATCAAATGCTGGTCCAGCTCCTGAATTAATGAACTACTAAATTTACAGATTCCTCAGAGTTATCATCAGAAATGGCAGTTTATTTTTGTTTTCGATATGTGTATTACTGCTACGAAATGGACAGTTAATTTTGATGTGTAATGCTGTTGCAAAATGGACAGAGTCTATCCATGATATTTATAGCATTTTTGTGTTTGTGCTTAATCAGAATTTAGTCTGATATGTGTAAGATTTGTTGAGTTACTTACAGGATCTGACATAGGAATTTAGGGGAGGTAGAAGGATGGGGTACCACTCCTCTTCAAATGTCTTCTTTTCTTTTTATATTCATTTTTGTTGTTGTTTTGGTTTTCATGTTATATTCGAAATAAAATAAACAATCAATCAAGCATGTAAAAAATGTTTTCGAGTCCAGCAGGACAAATTAAGATGCCACCATCTTGGTAATTAATGGAAAAACTGCAGTTGACACAGATGTATTTACAGGAAAATTGGAGAGTTATGTTTATTTTATCAAGATAGTGTAAAAATGATATATGATATATTCACCAGATCATCCAGCCCTATTGCCAGGATTAAAATGAGAAAATAAAAGACACTGTGAAGGAGTAATAAAGGTTAATAAGTAACAGTTCATATAATCAACAGAATGAAACCATGCAGTCAAATCTGAAAGAAGTGAGGATTGAAAGCAGAAACAAACAAGTGGATGAACTGGAAGCAGAATCACGTGCACACTTGATGGAGGCTCTGAGTGAATACACAATGAGCCTCTCAAATGTCTGAGCAATCACACACATTGAGATGGATAATCAATCTTATTTAACCGCAACGACTGGGAAGCGGTATGAAAAATCAATGTCAAATTTAAATGTCAGGTAAAGCTTTAATGTCAGTATAACTAAAATGTCAAGAAAATTTACATTCACTACCATTTCCACAGAGACGCTCACATGGCTGCACAGACAGACACTGCATCCTCTTACCATTTCTTATGTTTTTCTTTTACTTTCACCTTTTCCCTTCTGCTCCTAAGGCCCTTCCCTCTCTTTGGCCCTCACATTCCCCTAACCTCTTGGTCCACATTTGTAATCCCCACATGTACACTTCCTCGCCTTCCATCCCATGCTCATTCCTTAGACTCATCCTCTCCATCCCTTTCCACCCATCGTCTTGCTATTGAACGCTGCTCAAGGCCATAATCTGTCTTCCAGTGCTCGCTGCTGATTGGTTCCATTGGGAATGACAGTGGGAGACAGGTGAAGCGACAGGACAAAGGGGCAGCTGTGACTGAGAGATAGATATTGAGCATGTGTGTGGGTGAGAGACAGGTGGAAAAGCATCTGAACCTAATTTAAGACAAGAGACACTTTTTTTTATTATTATGCAGCATATTTCTGTCTAATAGGAAAGCTTACACACACATTCTGTATCTCTCTCTCCATCTCCTACTGGTAACTCTGCAGAGCTTGCATTATGTATGAGTATGGATGAGACAGGTTAGGTGTGTGTGTCTGTGACTGTGTCCTGGGCAGCGCACTGTGACTGATTGGTTGTAGACTCCCAGTCTAAATCCCCTTTTAGACAGGTACATGGCTTCGATCGATTTCTGAGATACGGAGGAGATATGTGTGCTCTCAGGCACATCTGTGGTTCACTCTTCATGTCCATTGGTGCATAATAAAATTTTGTGCGTGTTTGTCCCTTTGTGTCATGTACATTTCTACTACAGTTTATTCTAACAACCTTTATGCGAGAAAGCAAGGCTCTTATACTAAGTCAAGTGGAAGAGTAAGCAGTGTTTTTACACCATCCTAAAAACATTAAACAAGCTTGAATACCAGAGTTAAAAGGGAAAAGAAGAACTGACAAGCATGTGTCAGCTTCTGCTACACTCTGCCAGTAGTTTGCACCATAAACCAGTTAGATACTTCCTTTTTAATTATATATAAGGTTGACAGTTGTCGTGAATGTCATTGTTCATACACATTCTCATGTACTATGTGTGCTACTGAAAGATTCAACTAAAGGACACACACAAAAGGAACAGCATGATAACCATCAACTGTAAATAAAGAGTGGACAAACCCTCCATGATGTCGCCCATTGGTTTGCCAATGCAGTTTTAAAGATACATGTGACTTGGCTGTTAGTATGTTGGTTTGATGAAAACAAGTGGGTGGAGTTGGAGAAGAGCAAGAGATGAAACCAGACTTTACTGAAAATACTGACCACATCAACAAACAGTGTAAAAATAAATGGCATCAAGTAATTTCAGCTATAAAATAACAGTTGTGTTTGATAACATTAATATTAAAGTCATGAATGTATAAACACACTAATTACAGCTACTGGTGCTAATTAGCAGGCCAACTGCTGGACCATAATTCACATAACATTAATGCTACCACCAGCTAATGAAGCTAAATCATGTGTTACTGCAATTAAGTAGTGGCAAATTTCATGACAGAATCCTCTGACAGTCTTGTCAGTATGACTACTTAAAAAACAAAAAAAAATAGACCAATGGCCCTGTTTCTCACCTGCATGTTCTATCAAGCATCAATAACAAGTTGAATTTGTGAGGTTGTCAGGTTCTGCTGCTATATTAGAGTCCTGTGGTCTTGATGCGGGAGATCAACCTCCCAATAGAAATGGGTGGTACTTTCACTAGAAGATAACTCAACAAATTAAATGAAAGTTCATACATGACTTCCTGTCAGTGCTCAACAGTAACTATATTGATATCTCTAACCATTTCCAATGTATAAGCCATCAAAAGATCAAAAGGACATCCACTGTAAGTAAAGGGAAATTTTTCATATTTCAAAAATTTGTCAAAAAATGTAAATATCTCAAAACTATGCACAAACTTTGTAGACATTGTCCCAGGGAAGCTACATATGAAATGTGAAATTAATTCGACTCGTAGTTTCGCCAGAAGAAATTGCTAACAAAGACAATGCTACCACAATGGGTCATGGCTTATCGGCCGGTGAGCTAACAACTACAGAGCTGCCTCTTAGGGACAAAAATAAGCTTTAATGAATTATCAAGAACTCTGAATGTCTGATTTAGCAGCTGATCTAACACTAGTAAAGCTCAAACAGCACACACACACTGACAGACTCATCTATCCATCACAGTGGCCACTCACTTGTGAGTTATATGACAATGTACCTTTTCCTGTCAAGGGGGAGGAAATGAGCTATAGAGACCATAATCATTTTTGTTCCAGAGTGTAAACATTTATTTGAGCTGTAAAGCTGGGAATTTTAACCCCCTCTGAGAGCCAGCCCCCCAGAGGATGCTGAAGTTACTGTAGATTTTGCCTCCCTTTTCAGCCCTACAGTTTAATGCATAGTGATAACCAATAAACCAATATACACAGTGAAACTCAAGTAGGTGTCTGTTAGCTGGAGCTTCATGTGATCAGCCATATGATGTAAATGCATGGCCCCTGTATCCACGGCTCCATCTGACAGCTCATACGTCTGCAATTCAGTGGCTTGTTTACAAAAAATTATTCTCTTATTCACTGCTTTTCAATTGTTTTCATATCGTGATGGTGATAAACAGGTTCTGTCTTAATTCTGTCAACACGGCATAAAAGACATTGTGATACTGTGTAAGACTCGTAACTCCAGTGTGTCTGTGTCATCAGTGAGCTCAGCCAATGTGAGTAACTGATATGAGTATTTCAAAACCGGGATGTAAATAAATCAAAAACAGGATGTAAATAAATACAACACAACACCCAGCTGACATCATGGTAACACTGAACTACTGCAGAATTAATATTCATAAAAGAGCACTGCAAAACAGGATTGGTAAAGAGAAATCTATGCATTAACAAGCTATACACAAATCCAATAATTTAACACTTAAAAATCCTGCCTCTGTGTGACATTCTCCCTCTCTCTGCTAACTTTATGTCACTGCTCCCCTTGAACAGTGTTGTGCAAGTTACTTCCAAACTGTAATACATTACAGATTACTTGTTACTATTATAAATGGCACGTGCGCAGTAGA
>JAPQRQ010000006.1:16620877-16635741 GCA_037367365.1 Apogon talboti | reverse complement strand
CCCATTACCCCTTGGGAGGTCATAAAGTCACAGTAGCTGTTTGTGTGTGTACATGTGTCATTGCATCCTGATCAGTCTGTAGTTAAAGGGGTTAAAGAGCTTATTTTAGCCAGCGGGCACTTAAGGGAAGTGCTGGAGGCTTTGATCACCATAGTAACCATGTCATAGACTGACTCATCTCCTTGACAGACCATAATAAGCACTCATCTAAAGAAGGGACTGAAGAGGTATTAGTCATGCAGTCTCATTAGTCTATTACACTGTGTTTATGTGGGAGTGTGTATGTGTGTGTGTGTGAGCATTAGTGCGAGTAAGCGGCTGCTTTTGCGTTTCTGTGGTTCTTCTTGTGCGAGTGTGTGTCTATATGTGTGTGTGCCTATGCAATAAAGTAAAAAGCAGAGCAGAGAGGCAGAGACGGAGGGATGATGTTATGAATGCTAACAGCCTGAACCCACTGAGCTCCCTCAAAGAGTGACTCATTGAAACTCGTGTTTCAATCTTGATATTGTTCTCGCTTCCACTGGCAGGAAATTAAAACTCAAGTGACTTTCAGCGCTGCTATATTGGCACCCACTGATTCGTTCCTCACTTGCTTGGTTTCTCTCTTGTCATGCTGCCTCTCCTGTGCTGTTGCTCTTTACATTTCTGACTTTGTCACTTGTTTTTTGTAACATGACTCTGAGTCACACACTTAGATGTTTGGGAAATGTTTCATAAAAGAGGAGACCAACCCTTGTTTATTTGACTGCAACAGCACACACACACATATAAGCTACTGTAAATGCAGGTTTATGAGTGAAGTGTGGGTGCACAGTATACCTCCATCTATGTGCTGCTTCTTCGTACTTCCCAAAAAAATCACTATCTTTGTTGTCCCCATTTTTATAAAGTTTGCAACATATACGAATGACTGTAATTTATTATATAAAAATGACCATTATCACATTACCTATCACCATATAGTAATTTGTTATGTATATGCATCTTCTGTATTTGTAATCATTTTTCTATATCTATTTTTTATTTGTATTTCATGATAAATACAGAAAATATGTACATGTATAAGGACACTAACTTTCACTAAACAAGAAACAAATGCCCAATGAGACAATAAACAGTAACCAATGTCACCATGTATGATGAGCTGCAGAAACAAATATTAGATAAAGGTTTGTTTTTTACAAGCTAAGAAACAGTCTGAAAAAACAGTATGTCATCCAGACAGATGATGTGTGGTGGATGTGTAAAGCCAAACAACAGGACACACGACTGCTGTGCACCCTCTTGAACCTTTTTACAGGCTGTAGAAAATAATTTAATTCAGTTCAATTCAATTAAAAAAAATTTGTCCCCAGGGGCAATTTTAAGGCACGTACGAACAGCATGATTACATGACACTTTTATACAACCAAAGAAATCTGAGAAAATAAGGTAAAAATAAAATTATATTATATATAATAAATAATAACTAAGAACTATGTACAAATAATAACAAAGCGGTGCCATAAATATTAAAAAAAAGACTGAACTGTCCATAGAGGATGTAAATGTGACTAAAAAAATAAAAGAAACAAATAAATAAATAAATAATTCGACAGCGTAACATGGCAGTCACTTTATGATAAGCAATATTTTAGTTTTACTTTTCCATGGTGACATGAAATGATGCCATGTTGTCTATCTTTATATGTAGTATTTGATTTGCTCAGAGAAGAGAGGAAAAGAAGTGGTGTAGTTCGACTATATATCATTAGGAAACGGAACACACATGGGGTTCTGAAATGTCCTTTTGAAGCCAGTAGTTTGCAATATGGCCATCTCAGTGCTGGCTTTTTGGAGACAGAAGTGAATATATTTGGACAAAAGGTGCAGAACTATATGAGCCTAAAGAGTGGCAGGTGAACTAATGCCAAACACTAGTTTATTGACTTGGTAAAACTGTAAACTTCAAGTATTGCATAACAGTCATTTCAGTGGAACCAGTTAACCCCCAACTACACTGGGGCTGTCTGTTGGGAAAAAATGTGTTTTAATAAATAAACAGAAACTCTTAAGTCTGACTTGACAGGCAAGCGAGCTGTCATACAGACCTGTCAATCAAAGCACTAATATGGCCTGAGATCAGATTAAGACAATACGTTGAAGATAAACCGCTGGATAATTTATTACAGGTTCCAAACACAATGATAAAACTGAAATGAGTCTTGGGGAATATATTATTCAAGTAGTATATTTAGAGAGAATTCCAAAATAAGACTATGGGACACAGAAAAAAACAGTATGTCATCCAGACAGACCAGTGGTGGATGTCTAAAGCCAAACAACAGGACACACAACTGCTGTGCACCCTCTTGAACCTTTTTACAGGCTGTAGAAAATAATTCAATTCAGTTTAATTCAATTAAAAAAAATTTGTCCCCAGGGGCAATTTTAAGGCACGTATGAGCAGCATGATTACATGACACTTTTATACAACTAAAGAAATCTGAGAAAATAAGGTAAAAATAAAATAATATTATATATATATATTTAGAGAGAATTCCAAAATAAGACTATGGGACACAGAGCTTTTTGCAGAAGCTGTTAGCTGAATTACAACTTTAACATACTTCACTTTGGATCCAAGGTCGTTGCCACTTATATAATATTAACATGTTGCTTAAACAGTTATCCATCTCCTGAGCACTTAAGTATCATTTGACATTTTAATCATGTGCCATTTGCCATGATGAGGTTCTCTGTCGTGACTGTAACAGCCAACAGGGCTTTAATGTTCTTTTTGTTGTGCATAATAACATCATTTAAGTAACATTTATGCCTGTTCTTGCTTTGACACCCACACATGGTAGAAAGGTTGCAAAAGATGCACTGAGGCATTAACATGTTCTTTACAAAGCCTTCAGACTCATCATGTTCTTCAAATGTTCAAGGGAAAATGTCACTAAACAGGTTAAGTATTATTATTAGTATTAAGTATAAGCATTTAAGTAACATTCACAAGGTTTGTATTTTGCATTAAAAATCCTAATGGCATCTGATAGATACAGAGGTCCACTATGTATGTATCAATATGTTAAAGTTTTTAGTTCAAGTCATCAGTGATAGAAATTTAAATAATATGAAAATGTCACTCAACATGTATTATTGTTAAGTCTTCATGTAACAAACCTTCACTGTAAAGTTGAGTGACAAATGAGGAGATCCAGAAACAGGAAGGTCTTTTTTCTTTTCTTTTTTCTTTTAGCACCATGTTCAGAAACCACTATCCCCACACTTGAAACACAGAGTGACTTTTACACCCACAGGTGAATGTCCTGCCTAACTGACAGCTTCCATTGGCAGAGACACCTCAAACACTTTTTGAGATATGCCAAAAACAAAATACCAAACATACCAAACAAGCATTTATGCTCATGCTGTGTCTTACACTTGAAGTGGCTCAAATCTGACGTTTTTGCACATATGTGACTCATATCTGTTTTTTCTGATACTCTGAACAGCACAAATCCCTTTTTAAGGCCACTTACATATTCGGTCTTCAATCAGATTCATGTGTGATGTTTTGCAATGCGACTTCAGTCATGTCGCATTTCATCCGATTTTTACATCATTGAAATGCAACAAACATCACCATTATGCGCTGGAGGATGCGGGACCTGGCAGGATCCATATTTACTTCCTTAAACACAGTATGTTACGTGTGACATCACATCTCCTGTGCATGTGGGTCATTACAGGACCGCAGACTGATCACACATGAGTCTGATGGCAACTATAATGTGAACAACCATACAAAAAATTGGACTAAACAACAAAAAATCATATTTGAGCATTAATACCTGCATTATGAATGTAGTATTAGTGGAGATTGCAGCTGGACTTTGTAGTTCTTTGTATGATGACTACATTTGGTCAGTAGGGTTCATATTTATATCTACTTTTGCTTTGTTCCCCACATTGATTGGTTGTAAAAATGATGCAAAAGTAGAATTTCATTAAACTGGGGATGTGGGAAGAGCCACTCCGTCATTGAGTGGAGTTGGCCACTCCAGCCTTGTGGTGTTAATATAACATCCTTCACATTTAGATTAAGTCCTCTGAAGTGGCTTCATGGTCGGTTACCTCAGCCATACGCGCTCACCTACACACAAAAGAACAGTGGCATGGAGAGAAACGTTTTCACCTTCCTCATACATATGTCCATGCCCACACATGCTATGTATATACATGCAACATATACTATATGTCCATGTAGGCACAGGCTCACACATACTGTTAACCACATGCTGCCATGACACCACTTGCCCACATATACTTTATATATAGGACCCATCTGACTACAGTGAACCCACAACATGTCATTTACATGGGAACAACCGACACTCAGCAGGGATTAAGTGTATGGTGTGTAAACGCTAAGAATGTGGATTAGTCACCGTGTTACATGTTGGTCTTTTTATTCTCTTCTTTTTTTGTGCCATGTATAAATAATCTCTACAAGCATGTTTATCTGGTTTGCAAATGTAACAAATCAAATCCATATACACTCACACAGCACTTTGCATTTTATATGATCTTGCGCAGGATGAGTATGGTTTTTGTGCTGTTAAGTAACGCATATTTCCTGCGTGAATATTGGTGAATGGGGAATGTATTTCTTTTTAGTCTCAAATTGCACAAATTATTTTACTTACTGACAATAAGGTGTATACTGTAGGCTATGATTAGTATTGCATAGTGAAAAAAAATACTGTACTATTAATATCGCTCATGGGGCTTGAATAGGACTAGATTATCTAACAATTAAAAATTAGAAGTGATGCATAAACATGAAATGCAGATGACTGTTTGAGCACTAAACCAGAATAATGTGTATTCCTCCAGAGAAAAATCTGTTAGCTCACCACAGGAGACTATAAAATATATACAGTATAGATAAAGTAATCATTGGAAACCCATTAATTAAATAATATAATGTAGGTTTCCCTTTACAAGCTGATTTAGTCAGAAAAACAAAGCAACAAGCCCATCTTGTTTTTCTTGTATTTATTTATTGTGTTTCTGTATTCCTGACATGCGTTTATTGCCTTTTCATCTGTCCCATTTATGTGAACGGTGGGCCATTTTCCACAATTTACAGGTTTCACTTCACAGAGAGCAATTGCTGTAACTGAGACGAAAGAACAGAATGGTAACATACAGAGTGGCAGAGCGAAACATAAGTGGCTGAAATGAGGAGAGCGGGAGGAGAGGGCGAGTGAGAATGAAAGATGGCAGGGTAATTTCATTGTCTTGACCTGTACACGTCATGTAAAATGAATGAAGTGTTTTTGGGGCTTATTCACAGCAGAGTCATGTCACTCTGTCACACTGACTGAAGGAGACGGAGGAGGAAACAAGTATCACGGCAACTGTCAATATGTTGTCAGGTTGTTTCCACGGGATGGATTCGGCGCGTAGGCCAGACAATCATACACTGTAAAGTGCATTTAATGTGGGTGTGAAAACTGGGATTTTGTTCACCTGTTGTAAAAAAATTAACACAGCTCAAACTTTGTTGTGAAGTCATGTGATGCATTTACTGTATGTCTGTAATTTAGTGATATTGTGTGGATCCAGAGAACATCATGTTTACATTGTGTTGCTTCATAAAGGTATAGTCAGTATAGTGACTTTTCTGCTTGATAATGAAGTGGTGGTGAGGTGGTACTGGTTATCACATTCCTAGAAGGTTCCAGGTTTGAGTCCCCATCTGTCCTGTGTTGAGTTTGCCTGTTCTCCACCAGTCCTCAAGTTTCCACCAAATAGATATAAGTTAATTCTCTTGTCGTTGTCCTTACCCAGGGTACTGATCAAGATCTGGAGTTGGTCCCTGAGCACCTTCAGTGGCAGCTCACTGCTCCTAATGTGGTATGTGCTAATGCAAATGCTAGGTGCTGTGTGTATTAGGACAGGTAAATGGCAGAGATTGAATTTCCCTGTGGATAATTAAGTGAATTAAGCATTGCCATTGTTGTCACCAATGAAGACAACTCTAAAGAAAAACAATGATGTGCAGCATTTCTTCTCCACTGGAGGGTTTGATTATGAGACTTATGAAGGTATAAAGGTACTATGTTATATTATGTTCACTAGGTTTACTATTTGTTGTTCTATGATTCAGACTAAACTGTGACAGTTCTGACCTTGTTTGGACGATTCCAAGCAGATCTGTACAGACAATACAAACAGTACAGAAAACTGAGGTGATTTGTGGTTTTTCTGTGGCTGTTTTCTGTCTAAAACCAGACCTAAGCTAACAGAGCTATAATGTAAACTATCAGCTGTCTCAGCATGTGAAGATGTCTTACAGACACTGTTGTTTTGAGTTTTTGTTTGATGGAGAAAACCTGATGATACTACCATACAGTTGCACTTAAGGAAAGAGCATCCCACGTCCATCAGTGAGTGACGCAGTCTGTTTAGAGCTAGCGTTAATTGATTTAGTGTGCTCTTGTACATACAGTACCTTCCACTTGCTGTTGATAGTTTGGAATATCAGTCAAACATAAAAATCTTTGAGGATTTCACCTTTATTTCAAGGATATTGAGAAATCAGCTGATCTTCAAGCCCTCTCAGCTACAGTGTAATCTTTCTGCACCACAGCCACTTTAGTGCATGCATTTATATGAAATCATTTGTAATGCTGTGATTTCTTTGTGGAGCATTGACTGATCAGGATGTTTTATCTATGATCTGGTTATCAAAAGAGGTCTTATTGCAATTTTGTTGAATGTCACTGTTTGACTAAAAGAAAGAAAAAGACAACTAGGTCAGGCATTGTTTTTTAATAACAATTCAAAGGTACTTTGTAGTACACTTACACAATGATTTATCAATGGCAAAAAAAATCAAAAGCAAAACTCTTTTTTGATTGTTTTTTTTGTTTTCTTCCATCTGATGCATGGTGGTCACACTGACTGGAAGTTTCCAGAAATGTTGAGATACACCAAAACACGAGGAGAACCACATCATCATGATAATCTGTCAATTAGGGGTAATGAATGATGAGTTTTTGTTATGAGCAGGGTACTGGAGCTCTTTCTTGGTGCGACTTAGAACCCACTCAACCCAAAGTGCTGTGGCAGCACAGTGTATCTGCAGAGGGGAACTGCCAAACAAAAGATTTAATTCATGTATTCCCTTACCGACGCTGTCAAATGATTACAGTTTGTTACCGAGGGAGAGCCACCCTATAGGCATCCATTGTTTCTCTTTTGAGTCTTCTCAGATCCCATTTACTGAATGAAAAATCATGTAGTTAGAATTTCCTGGCTGCTTGGTTTTGTTTTAATTACATGCAATGTTAAATGTGCCACAGAATAATCACTACACTCATTTTTAAATGATCAGATGAATGAATTTTGGAATGGAATTACCATTAGCGGCGCCAAATTTGATGTTATCTGGGTAGATTAATTGCACAATGATCTTTGTCTTTTTATTGCTTTAAAAAAAAAAAGCTCCAGGCTCTAATAAAAATCTCTTTACTAAACAAAACTTTCTAGAGTTATATTAAAAGTGCAGACAGCACTGTTAATGATGCCCTGTTTCTATTCACTTGAATTCTGTTTTCTCAATGGTCAAGAGAAGTGCCATCATGGGAATCATTATGAGGTAATTTGGAAAGAAGAAAAGAAGATTCATTAACTGGGAGTTGTGAAGAACTCATTATGGCCCCAAACGGCTCTTGTAACTGGTATATGTTGTAAGGAGCCTCCTGGAAGCCTGCGACCCAGACCAGCAACAAACCAGGTTGGATCCCAGTCCAGTCTGAGGACGGTTCATGTCTGGGAGGTTTGTAAAATGTGGGACGAGTTCAGACCAGTTAGTGGGTGAGAGCAAAACTCAAGACGTCCGTGACCCCCCCACCCCCGCTAAAAAGCCACTTAGACATAAACATTTTTCAGCTAAAACCATATAATTCTTACATTTCACACTTTACAAAGCAGAGTGAAAATATTAAATATTAAATATCAAATATCCAAATATAAAACCATCTTCCATTATCACACTGATATAGCATCAAATTACATTCTACATTTCTGAACGTCAGAAAAAAAAAAAAAAGGTAAAACCAAAACAGCAAAGCTTAAAAAAAAAGTTCATTAAATGTCATTCACTTGAAAATGAGATCCATAAACACTACAAGGTAACATTTTTTGTGACACTTTCTAGAAATGGGCACTAAGTAATAGTCTAGAAAATGTATACGATCTAATGAAGATCTGTAGTGTTTATCCACCCCAGCTTTAAAATACAGAAGCACTTAAATAAAAAGATGGCACTGAGTGGAGGAGTTTATGTTAACAGAGGATGATAAATTCACCACTGGGTTCTGTGGATGTAATGCCATTTTAACTTAAACTCTTACTTTTTGTAAATAAATAAATATATAATTAGGATGATAAATTTCTCTTCATTGAATAAATACCTCTAATAATTACCTCTAGAGAAACTATATTACATTCCACACAATCAGTATCCGTCGTTTTCCTTTTAATTACATTTACGGTAACCCATCACCATTTTGTTGTTAACAAAATGAAGCTCCAAGTAGCTGCTTCACTGAGCTTGGCTGAATTATGGTTTTAATAAATCTGAGGATATTTTAACATAACGCTTTCATTTATATGCAGATGAACTGCTTTTGTTTAAGTCAACGTTGGTCTTTCATTCAGATTCACCTCAGTGTCTCTGGAACAAACACAAAAACAGGAACATTTAGTTACAAGCTTGTAAAATGTCACTACAAGTGAAGTCAGTAATTAAACATAATAACCTTGATTATCTCCAGTGAACAGTAAGAATATAGGCAACATTCATCTCCTCCCCATAGCCGTAACACTCCTCTGAAATTAAACCCACAGTATTAATGGGGTTTGGTTGTTTGTGTCCATGGCTGTGATGCAAACAAAACAATTTATGAGCACTATGTAAAGCACACAGCTTATGACCATGTTCATGCCCATCATTTCTGTGTAATATGGTGCAATATCACAGTTTCGTTTGGTTTTATTCTCTTATAAATAATCATACTGTATGTGGGAGAAGTTTGTCTAACTAAAGATATTTCACAAACAGTAATAAATACACAATACTGGAAACTTTCCTGCTCTGGATGTAAAACAAAGTCCAACAGACACACACATACCACCTGCTTAATAAGTTATTCCGCTTTCCTTATAAATTCTGAAGCCAAATAAGTACACAAACGCCCCTCTTAATTCTATTCAATAAAATACCAAACACAATTTGCTTCCTATTATGCAAACGTCATGTCCTGGACTATGCAACCTACACTCACTTACCTAAAATCTGACTCTACCGGCTGAGGAACCAACCGCATATTAAAACACAAATGTTCTTCACTCGGTTATAAAAAAGCAACATTCAAATCAGCAGCTGAAGACGAACTTACAAAAATACTGTTGACATAATTTTAAGACATCTCATCGTCACCCCCGGGTGTTTCACTAAACTAGCTGCAGCAAGAGCGGATTCATCCAACAACTCCAGAGGAAGTCAGTATTGAGGACACTGAAACACGAAACCACTTGAAATTCTCCGAGTGTAGATAAATTTAGTATAAACTTCAAATCGTTTTATGATTTCACTGAATTCTTTAGACTATCCTAAAAATCTGCCAATTTTTCCCGAGCAACATGAGATTTATTCTTATCAGTGACAAGTATGTGAAGAGACATAAGGAAACACAGTTTATTAGTCAAATCTATAAGTGTAGTTTGGGAGAGTGAATTACCAGCTTCATTTAGGCTTGTGAGTAGTTTTTCTTGTGACATCTTATTCCACATACATGTGCAGGAGTGAGCTGACAGAGCTTTCCCATCCTGCCCTGATGGAGTATACAACCGTATGTTCATGTGGTGTTTACACAGTAAACATAGTTCTGTTTTCTGCATTAGAAATTAACAAAATAATAATAATAATAATAATCAGGCAGGATAGTGAAAGACTGCTGCAGCTCAGTCTTAGGAAGGTTTCTGATGTCTCTATTGATTCTTTAGGGAGGTTTATTAAAGAACTCCTCAGTAATTCATCAGTAAAGCCCTAAAAATGAAGACGAATCTCCCTCATGATTACGCCACCAGTCAGCCCACACGTCCAATTATGTAATCCATCCAAAACAGCCTGCATCATACTGCACCCTGACTGTCTTTAAAAGTTATAAATAACACTGGAGAAAAACAGCCCGATGACAATATTTGGAGTTTTAGGACTGAGAGGCAGGAAGTCTTTATATTTTGATTATAAAATAATAAAATAAATGACCCTAGGTCTGTTTTTCTACCATCAGCAGCTGTGCATATTTGGATTAGACATATTTTTGAGTGCAGGGATTATGAATTCAATTTTTTAGAGTGCATTTATAAAGATAAGTCAGCCAACAGCATTTTCGGTAGATGACAACAGGAGATCATCTTCCTGGCAAGTGTAAGATTTTACTCATCATCATCATCATGTTTTGGCTACAGTATAGCCGAGATCGGCCCAGGTTAACAGGAGTAGTAGCGTTGTGTGATCCTTGAGGTAGGGCTCGGATGTGGAGCTGCAGTATCAGTGCCAATGACTCAGTGTCTATCAGTAAAATGTCCTGTTTGCATGCTCACTGTAGCCTGACTTCTTTCATTTCCATACAGGGCCGGTTCACCCTGTATATAATCCCCCTAATGCACAAAGAGATCGGAATTGAGTGCGCGAGGGCCTGAAGTCTTATTTTGTAAAAATGATACGGAGATGACAGATTCATTCTCAGCTCCCTGTGGTTCAGTGAGTTTACAAGTCACTCCACTTTTCATAGCCCATAATACTTGCATTATATATATACGACTCTGTGACTCTCTACTTGGTACTTTAACATTTCCTGCAAAATAAAATAACCCTACTATACTTTTAGAAACTTTCAGATTTTAATGTCTATTATTGGTCACGTATGTTTCAAATATAAGACAATGTCAGAGACCTGAGCCCTTAAAGAGGATAAGAGAGCAGTAGATGTAAGCGCTGATTCCGTCTATTTCTGCAGAGGCAGCACACAACTGTCGAGCCTCACCCAGGGGGCTGATAACACACTGCTGAAGTGCTGAAGCAAGCTCCCTGTTACTCTCTCAGCAGCACATTATAAACACAGTTAGTGACAGCAGCAGATATACCAGCTCCGCCCCCAACAAGAGCTTAACAAAGCACTGGTTAGTTATTTGACAACAGGTCAGGGCCCACTTCTCCATAAGTAGACACAAAGAAGTAATGATGCACAGTCGATGACAAATTACATTCACAATTATGCACAGCAGTGTTTCTTTTCTTTCTCCGAGTGTAATTTATCCCAATCATCAAGTAAAATGTGCATCTGCTTATTTTTAATGTCGACTGTGTGCATGTACTTTCATTATTTGATTTACTACCCAAGCAGACCGTAGCTGCAGGCGAGGACACCAGACCAGGATTGAACTGTAATTAACCAGTGCACCTTACAAAACAGCAAAAGTACAAGACGACGTCTGGCACGCAGTTCAGTCATCTCCAGCAATCTTAAACTACAGCTACGTTATCGTGGATTAAAATCAGAGACAGAACCAGGGATGCAAGTCAGAGCGTAACACTGCAAAAATAGCAAATCGCAACATCTTTCTTCCTACAAATTGCTAAATAATGTCCCTTTCAATAAATATAGATTTAGAGAAAATAAAAAAAAGAGAAATATGTCAACTTATCTACTCCCAATCCTCCTCCTTGAATTGTCCACTAGAGTTTACAGAAGAATGGAAAAGAACGACAATCTAACACATTGTTCATACTTTAAGAAACCCTCAAATGTGCACCTTTTACATATGGATAATATTGCTTTTACACTGGAAAATATGGAATATTTATATAGAAAATATCCAAAACAATAAAAACAGTTTTACATTTACACTTTTTTCTTTTTTTTGTATGAAACCACTTATTGACCCACACGCTAGGCTAGTCCCTCCCTAACCCCTTTGGCACAATAATCATATTCATATTAAGTATTATTATATTGTTGAGTTACAAGACATTTGATAAGGAATGGTCACTCACACGTTCAGAGTAGTAACACAGTTTCAGTAGTCGGAACACATATTGATACTGTATGATGTTATAATGTAGTTCAAAACATCTCTTGAAGAACTTTTTTCTTTTTTTTTTCTCCTTTGCTGATATGTAAATAAAGAAACTTTCATCTGAAACATAAACTGTCTTTGCATGCCCTTATTATTTACAGAATCACTTTGTCTGAGTTTGTTCTTGCTGGCTACTGTAGAACAAAAATACTACACCTGTGAGGAAAAGTCAGATGATGGATTACACCTGCACCTGTCAGCTGTCACAGCAGACAAATGCTTATGCCGCTGAAAATGTGGAAATCATGGACGATAATATACAGGGAACATGTTGAAGCACTGACTATATCAACAGTCCAATTAGCTGTAATGTAGTCACGTACACCGAAGCATACGCATAAATGCCTTAAAATATGTTTGTGTTGTGTATCACAAACTTCTGACTTAGATTTTCTTGTTTTTTTTTCTTTACTTTGCTGAGTGTTTTCCTCTGCGGAGAGAGCTGACACAAAGCCAAGGCCCCATTTCTCAAAAGCATCTTGTTGAATGCATTCATCGGCACATTTTACATCCCAGCACTGCTCCGGGCGCTCAAAAATTCTGTTCAAGTGTTGGCACATATAAATACAACCCAATATTCCTTTTAAAACAAGAGGAACTAGCAGCCTTTACCAGCTCAGATGTTTATGGTTGTAGGTATTTTGGCAAAATTTGACCTTCATGCTTATGTTAGGGGAGTTTGATAATAAATGAGCCCTACGCTGTGTCTCATTTCAGTTACTTCCATGTGTAAACTATGATTTTATTGTATTGTGCATGTATTTCGCAGGATGGTGTGGCCTCAAATTCAGTACAGCTGTTGTGCACATCCTGGAAATTGAGATGATGACTGCAACATCCCTCTTTTTAATGGCGAATTGCAACCAGATGGAGCAGCATTATCATCATCTGCAACATTTTACCCTCCGAAAACATTCATTTCAATTTTTTTTTTTTTTTGGTCTGAACATGCTTTTATATTTTCTTGCAGCTTGTGTCCCTTGTTTCACACAGGGAGGAAATTAAACCGGCATCTACGCCAACAACTTGTCATGATTTACTAAATTAGCGGCAATAACACTCAGGACAGATGGTGGAAGTTCTTCAGTTGTTGTTTTCACAAGTGTGGTGGTGGTCCCCCCCCTTCTGCCGCTTAGGACCAAGAAGTGTCCTGTGTTTTGCTTTAATTTCCAATGTTGCTATTTCTGCGCTAAAAATGTCAAGTATTACTTTGGAAGAACATGAACTGAGACACAGTTGAAGTCTTTCTGTACATGCATACGGCTTTAGGTCTGGCCAAATGGTGTGAATTTTTGCTGTGCAGTCTTAATGCTCCGCCGGGAGGATCCACACTAATGTACTAAAAAGCACCTGTGTGTCAGATGACAGACCCCAGCAGCCTGGGGGCCAGACAGGGGAGCCCTCCGACCATATATATCTGCACATCAACCTAAAAGATGGTTGTGATTCCAATTAATTCCATTCAAAGCACTGTCTTTGATCAGGCACTTGTGTCCTGCTGACACGTTGAATGGGGATAATGTCATGAGTGGGATCAAGCTAAGCCCCACATAATGCTCTGTTGAATGTCACACACTAACAATAAGCTCTGAGGTCAGATTTCTGCTAATAATTGACACGAATAAGACTCAACGACTAAGATGTTTGTAGCGAAACAGGGCCAGGTCTTGTCAATTCCTCCTCTCCCTCTTTCTCCAGTCACAGACAGAGAGGTACAAAAGGTTTGGTCCCAACTGCTTCAGGAATCATGTAGAAAATATACATTCAAACATCTGAAAAAAAAAAAAACAGAAGTAAAATAAAAAATTACTAAAATCTAGTCACAGGATAAAAGAAAGCAGCAAGAGAAAGAGGAACTGAGGAAAAGAAAGCAATGCTGAAGGAAAAGAAGAGCGGAATGAAAGAAAAGATGCTTTTATAGTAAAGTTCTTCAGAGTAACATACTTTCTGGTATGTTAGCACAATGCACTTTTGTCAGAAGCATGTTGGAATTTTTCACTTAAGAAAAATCCATTACCTCTCATTTATTTACAGTGTT
The DNA here is from genome assembly GCA_037367365.1 of Apogon talboti. Classification (NCBI taxonomy): domain Eukaryota; kingdom Metazoa; phylum Chordata; class Actinopteri; order Kurtiformes; family Apogonidae; genus Apogon; species Apogon talboti. The sequence goes on along the minus strand of JAPQRQ010000006.1, from coordinate 16,621,496 downwards.
TTTCCCTTACATTGTATATGTTTGGGTGTGCTCAGACATGTTTGTGTGTGAGTGTGTGTGTGAGCAAATATACTGTATATGTGCCCTTGAAAGCCTCTACATCTACACAGGCTTTAGAAATCCTACCTATTCTATTCCCTTTTCTTTCATGTAGTCAGAAGCTCTCACTCACACACACACACACTCACAATCTCTAATTAGTTGATAGCCATGTTACCTTAAGGCCACTACCCGAACCTGTCACACCTGCAGGCCTTTGAGACTGATTTCCGGCCTTGCAGACGCCAATACACTGAGAGGAGTGGCCACCTCAGCTTCACCACCTCTCACTCGTCAGAGACAGCACTAAGAAAATATGACGTGAGCACAGTTCTTACACCTGCATTTCACTGCAAACATGTAAACACAAAAACTTGTTTGGTGTCCCACAAACCAGCCCTCTGTAACTCCTGGACGACTGCGGTTTCAGTCCATCCGTTAGCTTCTAATAATGAGCCGTGTCCACTCCACGTCTCTTCGCTTCTGCGTTGTCTTCACTCGTCTCTTTCGTGCCTCACAGTGAGGAGGAGCTCTGGCTGTAGTTTCTGAGCGTCAGTCTGCTGTACCTGGGCGAGGGAGG
>JAPQRQ010000006.1:16586820-16597647 GCA_037367365.1 Apogon talboti | reverse complement strand
CACACACACACACACACACACACACACACACACACACACACACACACACACACACACACACACACACACACAACTAAGTGCTGACATGATCTAGGTCAAATGGAGTATTTTGGCTGCAGCTCAGCAGCAATGCCCCACCAGACACCAGCAAAACGAATATAACCACCTCACAATACACACACTATCTGTGACTGGGAGACATATCACTGTAGTTTGCATTTTTTGGGGGGACGATTTGGGTTTTACTGCTCCTCCAGGAAGCACAGATGGCAGTGAGAGAGTTTGTGTGTTTGTGAGAGAGGGAGAGCTGAAAAGAGAGACGCAAGTGGATGTGAATGACAAATCTTCTCTCCTTCCTTCACAACTACTGCCAAACTGGCCTCAAGCAAGACAATGATCCTCAGCTCTTCCAGTGGAAATTTTATCTCCCTTCCTTCCTTTCTTTCTCTTCCTTTCTTTCTCTCTCTGAGCCCCTAGAGATCAAAACTAATTTTCTCCTACAGCGGTAGAAGTGTGCATGTGTGTCTATGTGTGTGTGTGTCTGTGTGTGTTTTAAGTGTCTCCTTCCACTGCCACCATTTGTGTCTCTAAGTGTCCCTGTGTTTTCCCCATTCCTCTTTCTGCTGTTCCTCTTGTCACTGCTTGCCGCTGGGCTGAAATCATAAATCACTGTGGTAGCATTTCTACATGGATATCCAACACGTTACATCATGTGCTCATACATTTCACTAAGTGTGTATTCCTGTAGTGAAACTGGGTTTCACGGTGATGGGCACAGTGATTTCGGGTAAAAAAACCCTGCAAAACTCTGTGAATTCGGTGCCCGATCCAGAAATGAGACATTAGTGTGAATTCTAAGTGTGTGAGCAAGAAGTTACTTTTTTATGACTATTTTCAGAAAAATCAAACAACAAACCAGAGAATGTCCACTGTATTGCACATTTCAGTCCACTGAATGCAAAAGCTTGAATAGTTATATAGGTATGTGTTAATTTTTAATGATTACAGTTCTGTTAACTATTTAAAATGTAAGGTTTCACTTGTAATAGCCTAAAGCATTAGTTAAACCAAAAGCCCCACTGTTTCCATCCCTACCAAAGTCATTGTAATAGATAATACCACCAATAGTTGAGTGACACTAGGTACAGTGACACCATGAAGCTGTGATATTACTGCCGCAACCTTTATACTCCAACAAGATCTAGGACTGACTATAAATATTCCAATTTAATATTGAATATTTAAAAGGATATATATGGCTCTCTTTATATAGAAGTAAAGTTCGACCCCTTTCGGTGTAATCCATGGAACCTAACTATGACAAAACATGAACGGGCTTTAGTGGCAAAATATGAGGTAGTCCTGTTTGAACCCTGTTTTTTGTCTATTCAAAAGATAATTTTTCAAGTTACGAAAGTTGCAGTTTGTCATAAGGATGAAAATGTAAGATTAGTTTTGAGTGAAATAACTGTGAACTACACTTCCCCAACACCAAAACACCTTTTAACTCAGAATATTTAACCTTGTTCTATGAGATTAGGTGACAAAAGAAGTAAATAATTAAAAATGACTCCCAGTCTGGTCATGTTGAAGCTCCACAGACATTTATAGCCACTCTGAACTGATCGTGGAGTGAGACGGTAAGTGTGTCTTTCTAAACTTAACATTATCTTTTTAATTGACAAACATCATATTTGTCAATGATGGCATTTATCCCACAGGGGGAAAAAAAAAAACTTTATTTGTGATATTTGGTGTTCAATTGGCAAAGGAAACATCACAGTAATATTACAATAAGTGAATCTATTACCCAGAATAAAACAGAAGAACATTCTCTGGAGGAGTTCATGAATGATGTGTCATATTTTTTTATTTTTTACTTTCTTTAAATCCCATCATGATGTTAAGTCGGTGCCTCCGGTTTCTGAGGTCTTGTATCTGATTCATTTAATTCTCCAGGTCCTCCTTGCTATTGGCCATCTGTTTCTTCACAAGAATATTCTCAATTTCCAAGTCAAATACTTTTCCTTCAGCCTCACTCGGTTACAGTTTAATTTCAGCCACTGACAAGTCTGCATCTGTCTTACTCTCTTGACCTGTGATATTTCCATGCGTGAGACTTCAACAAGGCTACTAACCTACTTTATCTCTGTCATCGCAACAGAGGGGGATTATTTTACAGCAGCAAAAAAGTCCATAGATTGACCTGTCTGCGTTTGTTTAGACAGGGGTCGGTGCAGGATTTGGTGAGGACATCTTCCTTTATATCAGCATATCCTCTTATTAGTTCTGACAAAGGTGGTTTCCTTTAAGTAGTCAACTAAAGCCCTATGTAGATGGGACTAGTACAGACTGTCGCCCTCTGGTCATTTGTAATATTTGCAGAGGTCATCTGTGATCCTAATCCTGTGCAAATCTGTAAAGTAATAGTTCCCCAGCAAAGGATCTACCCTATTTCAGCGAACACACAGGTCCTGTGGTAATATTAGTCCCATGCAAATCATCATCTGATTTCCAGATTTGCACCACTTTGTTATCTCCAAGCATTGATTCAATCTTATTTCCTGGTCAAACACTATGGATGCTGCAGTGGTGATGATGAAGTGAGGATGTTTTGGGTGTAAATTCAGGATGTTCATGTCACAGTATTTAATGGATATTCACTGAAAGAGCAAACTTCTATCCCTCAGAAAAGCAACATCTCAAAATATGACGTGATGGCAAAAGTAAGGAACATTTTTAACAGTTTTCTGTAAGTCTAAGCCTGCCCTTGACTTTATGGCCTGGGAATCATGTCAGTAAATTCAATTAAAAAACAGCCTTAGCTTATCCCACCATATGAAACACAGATAACGGGGGCTGATTTCCAAATCATAGGAGGTCCACAGGTTTTATCAGTCCTGTGCAAATACGACTTGATTTCATTCTATTTTAACTCGTTCATATGGTTGAAAACCACATATTTTAGAAAATAGTTGGGGACACGCACAACTTAATGAACTATTATTCCCAGCAACAGTCTCGCAAGCTTGTTTTTATGTTATAAATGTTGACCTCAGTGAAGATATAGGAAAAGTGGAAGTTGTAAAAGTTAACAACATTAAAAGGATATAAAAGATAAGTAATAAAAAGAAAAAAATGATGCAAAGGACAAGTAATAAGACAAAAACGAATGTAAAATGCAACAAGACTAACAAGACACAACAGACCTAAAGGGGGAACAACATTAAATCAATATAAAAGGCAAAAATGACCTAAAAAGCCTTATGTAGACAGTGTTTTAACAGTAGAAGATTAACTATAAATGCAGATCTATGGCAAATCATGACATATTTTTTTCAATTTGGGTTCTACAGAGACACTAAATTTGTCTTTTGGATCACAACCTAGAGGATGCATGTATATTATAATAATGTTTTGTATAATGTCTTATAGGTAACATACACCACACGGCATCATCACTTTTGGTACCTTCGGTATGTGATAAATGTTATTCCATGTATTAGTATAAACTCATTCCACATACCTATTGGATATTATTTATAGACTGACTCCCATAATGTCTGTGCCTGCTTTATACTTTCCATTCTACTGTTTGGATGAATCACAGCACATCTATTCTGTAACCCCAGTACAAATCTCTGTAAAATATATCTCAGACAAAGAGCAAATCAAAGGAGCTAGAAATAGTTTTGAGCGTTCATTGCGTTGACCTTTTAGTGATCGTCATTTCTCCTCAGACCATGGACCATTTGGTGTCTGTCCCATGCAGAGAAACAAGGTGCTATCATCAAGCTGCATGTTCTCGCTGTAGATCAATCTGTAGCACCCCTGAGGGTCAGCATGAAAAGGATTTTGGATATTTATGTGCATATTCGCCTCTAGTCTGTGGTTAACACAATGTTGTATTGACAGTAGTTGAAGGAAAAAAACTGAGAAAAAAAGAGGAAAGACAGAAAAGAAAAATAATAAAATCAAGAGATTGACAGGCAGATGGTGACAACAGATTTAGAAGTAAACAATCAATGATCATTAATGAGTTCTGTCACATCCTGTCAATAGATTACTTCTTTGTCCCTCTCAGACAGTTTCCTCTTGCTTTCAATCTCTCTTGCCCTCTTTCATTAATTCCTTCAGTTTCCCCCCAGAGTCTCCTCACTCCCCTTTCACATGCTGCAGCTCTGTCACATTCTACTGCATCCGTCTGTCAATATTTTCTTTTTTCTACGCAAACTTTGTATCTATAAATCTCTCATATGCATAAACTTCCTCCTGCAGGATTTGTTTGTCTGATCCTTTTTAAGTCCTTTTTTGGGGGTTTTAGAGTGAATATCCTTTCACTTTTATCATTTTATTTCCTTCTTGGTACCTGCAGGTTCTCAGAGCCGTAAAAATGCCTCATTGACATTGTGCAGAAAAAAAAAACACTCACAACCACACTCAGATCAATCACCATTTAAAACTAAAACTTTCTGTAAAGTTCGAAAACACTGCATCATTAAGGCTTGAGCCAAGTCTCCGAACTGAAGTGGGAAAAATATAAACATTGTGCAGGAGTTTTTCGGTACAATTGCAGCATTCATTAGGCTGTATCTTTAATTCTTGATATGTTTATAGTCTTTACCTGCATGTAAATTCATGACTAACCATATGCTTTTAAGTATTGTATTGCTTTGAGGTATAATAAGGTAATGTATCATAAAATTATACGGCCGTGGCCTAGAAGGTTGCAGAAGAAGGTTATGACCAAACGATCGCTGGTTAAATTTCCAGTCAGGTAAATTGTTGGCTGATGTGTCCTTGAGCAAGGCACTTAACGCCTCATTTCCTCCTTGGGTGCCTGTAGCCCACTGCTCCTATAGTCTGCAGTGTGTGGTGTGTTCCTGCATGTTCAGCTAGTGATGGTTGCTCAGTGTGTGTTGCTTTTCCGCATGTACAACATACACTGACAAAAAATATATATTGGGTTATTTTTCACAAAAACGGGTTTTAATTTAACCAAATAAACCAACAACAAACTCTATATTGTCGAGGTTTGATTTGAGCAAAATAATGACCACCACTGCACTGGACTGGAAGCACTTCTTCAGAGGACAACATGAATGCTGCTTTCCAAATGCATGTGCACCATAAACTGTATTTAATTAGTGATTGAGAAACTGTTACATCACCCACTGGTCTCTGAACTGCTGTTTTGAAGACAGCAGTCTGTGATTTTGCCGTCACCATGCTAAGAGCCTGAAGTGCCTACGGGAACTATGGGAGCTCAAGATGTCAGGGGTGTGTGAATGGTAAACACTAGCTTACTGGCATGGTAAAATTGATTGATAAACTTCATCGAGTCATTTTATACTCATGTTAGTGGAAAATATTAACCAGAACTACAGCTGAGCTGTCTGTCAGTAAAAGGTGGTTTATTCAAAGAACTGAAACTCTGAAAGTCCGACTGGTTAAACATAAAACCCTTCTATTCAGCCTCACATCTTATTGGCAGAGGAAGAATTTAAGGATTGACCAACAGATCACCTATTAGAGATTCAATATTCAACAGATAAGACAAGGATGAGTCCAGAAACAACATTTAAAAAAATACTTCTGAAGTCTACCCGTGGCTTTTTTGGGCCAAATCCAGTGGCTGTCAGTGGTATTACAGCTTTAAGGTACCTCAACATTGGCTTCATTTTGGATCCAAGGTCCTTGCCTCTTGGTGGCCACACTTAACTTACTACTTACTACTACCATAATTAATTTCTCCTAGTCCCTCCAGAGTTTGAAGTGTGTGTAGTTGTATAATGGAACCATAAATGATCCGTGACCCATATGGATGTGAACCATGGATGAACTGCAAAGTCTAAGCATCATAGTGTGAAATAGGTTTTACTGCCACCGACATGTTTTAAAGTAATTGTAACAACTAATAAGTCCCTAAACATGGAAGTACAATGTGTGATCACGTGACTCAACAGCAGCCGACACAAACATTCAGGGTTACCGAAGGAGTGGGAGAACATGAAAATCGTCCTGCACCAGTGAAGTTGCACCTATAGGAACATTATGGTGCAAAAAGGCTAGTGAGGAAAAAAACAGTTAGGGTATGTAACATTGAAAAATATGAGACAGGCAAAATATAGACAATGGCCACACATTTTAGAGTATTTTATAAGTCACTGAGTCTCTGTACTTTTACCTGCAACTACAAAAATTGCCAAAAATATACCTACAAATGCTGTGCATCCACCTGATTGGTGGTTGTAATCTTTCTCTTTCATATTACTAAGGTCTATAGTGTCTATAGTGAATGCTGTAGTTATTTTAAAGTAAATGTAGCAAACAGCTGTTTAGCAATCAATACATACTATATGTAAGTGTGTGGGCAGTGTTGCTACCATAAGAGTGCTTCAGAGTCTTGAGGGGACAGAGTATGCTCTGCATCTATGTTTGACGGTGCTGTAAATGTGTACATCTATGCACATGCACAATGTAATGATGGCTGTGGTTACATGTTACTATGAAAAATAGGTCTGAGATTTAGTATTTATGCCTTAGTTTTAGGTTGTGTACTGTTATGAAAGCATTTGAAGCCATGTTTCGGAAACCGTTGTAAGACACTTTAATGCAGCAAATCGGTTTCATTTTACACATTTTACACATTACTGTATATAATTTTACCAATAATAATGTTGTTGTAAATTGGTTGTTTATTTTAAGAAACCTGTCTTTTGTCTGTTTACTATTGTTCTGTACTAAAGCAAAGAGCACTCCTTATCATTTTAGTTGATTAATTGATGGAGTGATTGGTAGGATACTTGATTATCACAGTAATTAATAGCCACAGCCCTAGTGAGCTGATCAATTACTCATTATACTGCTGATCAAAATATCTGATCTTAATGACATCCTGGCTTTCTCCATCTCGCTGTGTCTCTCCACATGTCTAGGAGCCCGAGGCCGTTGCCATGGTTTCCAGCCCACGCTGAACCTGCTGTCTGTACTTTTTGTCTCATTAGAGCACACTGGATTTTAAGTGTATGCACATACACACACACAGATACACACACACACTCACACACAGATACACACATAGACATACACCCTCCCCTTTCATGCTCACACACACACAAACACACACATTTTCTATTCTCTATTCAATTAACATTAGACGGCCTGTCTCTACCAATATTGGAAATGCTATTTGCATAATAGTACAGTATGCCAGTGTTGTAGGCCACTGCACTACCTTAAGCACAAATTTTACAAACCAATCCTACATACCGAGGCCTGGGGCAATTGCCTTTCCTTCGCGTTCATTCAGAATATAAATGGAAACTGGAACTCATTTGCGAACAATTATTAATGTTCACTTGGTTCCTTCTTGGTTTTCTATTTGAAGTCAGACATTTTTGACCCATCGGATTCACAGAACATTCTGCCCAGGAAAATGCACTGACAGTGGTATTCAACACACAAATCTGATGTGTAGTACTGTGTAAAAGTCTTGGGTGTTCAGTTTTGTTGTTTTTGCAGGGTTGTACATAGCAGTACGACAAGATGAAATCCGCATATCAGTATAGTTCCTGTGTTAGGGTTTAGTTCAGCTGTGATGTTTCAAGTACCATTATTTTTTTCAGACTTCTAGAGAAACATATACATAGAATCCATCTTAAATACTCAAAATCACTTGAGGTTACCATTCATCTGATAAACAGTCTTACAGATGTATACATAATTTACTGTAAGAATGACTCATTAAGACAGCATCTACATAATGTGCACAAGGTATGTTTTTAGAAAACAAGGTTCTAGCATGAATAGCATGTATATTTATTTATCAGTCTCTTTATTAACACTCATTAGCACAATTATTCTGGTATCTGACCTTTACAAGGCTATTTAGTTTTTCTGAAGTACTTCTATAGAATCAGTTTGATTCAAGAGAACACCACTTTCATTTTGTTCATTTTAAGTGTCAATTTTACATTTAGACTCATAAGGGAATTGCTGTCTATACGTAATCTTTACTAAAGAAGTTACAGCCATTTATTGACTCAAATGAAGAATTCATAATGAATTAATTCTACACAATGTCAGGGTCTAAGCATATTTCCTATCGACTGTCTAAACATCCAAATAATACCTCTGTAGTGCCACTGAAAAGCTGAGAAACTGCTTTTACCTGATGTTTTAAAAAGATATGGCTAGGATTAGTGGTGAAAAATTATTGAAAATTTTAGCCAAATTTTCTTGGTCTTTGAGGGTTAAGTAACAAGAAAACATGAAATGTGTTTATATAGGCATGCGTACAAACATGTGCAAAACACACAATAAAATCTGAAATAAATGGTTTACATAGTCAGAGGTCAGTGTTTAGTGCGGTTTCTGTTCACATGACAAGATGCTCCAAACAGTAAGAAATTTTAACACGTGTTGATTAAAACATGGTGTAAAACAGCTGAAGATCAGTTCAACAGTTTTAAAATGTATTTCCTGAATATTCTGTTTGTATCTTGATCCAGGGACAGATATGCCTATGCATGGTCACTGAAATTTGGTAAAACAACAAACCTAATGGTGTCCAAAGAGTTCATGTACATTCTGAACAGATAATGCTCTCTGATCCCTAGCCTTTATTCCAATTTTTTAACATTTGCAAACAGAGCAGTCTCCTATTCTGACACCTGAACAGGGAGAAATACTGAAGCACCAACGCTCCATCCACTACTCTTTTTCTGAAGAAATGTAAAATTTGCCTTTAGATATAATGGTAAATGAGTCCCACATTTGACTCCATTTGAGTGTGTTTTCACACTCCCTTTTGGAGAACATTAGTCAGTGCATGGGCTTGCCCTCTTCGCAGATTGCAAAGGTGATCTCTCTCCTTTAAACCCTACACTATAAACTTTTATGTGTATATAATGAAGTCCTAACCACTGCTTTTATTAGCCGGTCTGTTTCACTGACTTTGCTTGGATTAATTAGCTGTTTCAAGTTTATTATTGGCCAGTTTTAACTTTTTTCCCCCCTAAATGGTGCTGTTATCTTGTTTAATTTTATGGAGATGAGGTAAAACAAGTTCGTTCATTAGCAGATGCTGTGATAATAATAATAGTAATAGTAATAATTAATTTTAAAAAAGGATCACAAAGCATGGTGATAAAGCTTCTCTCACCAGAGATCACTGCACACCTGCAGCTTCGTATGAGCCACTTTAACATTTATCTGCTCTGTAGCCAACTCATAACAATTGATCAGTATATGAATGAGTGCAAGGTTTTTGGATCCACAGACGACATCCTGTAAACATCCATTTGTGTTGTTGTTCCCCTTTGACCTCGTTCATCTTGATCACGATACAGTTGCAGATCCCCTGGCATGAAAATGAACGCCTTTCAATTTAAGCTGTGTTATATTCGGGTGTGGACTATTCAGAAAACACTGCACAGCTCAACAATAAGGTCACAGACTTTTTTATTTGCAAAATATTTGAATGTGATCTGTGGCAGCACAGCCGATAGGTCACTTTAGTAATTAGTGTCTCAGTTCAATAATAACATGCCACCCGACCCCAACCCACCCACCCACTCTCTAGCTACCATGGCAACCTGGCAGAGATTCTAGATGAGCATCTGCTGCTTATAACCATACATAGTAAGCACACACACACATATATATACACACACCAGCAGTCCACCAACACAACCTGACATCGTTAATTAGCCGGACAGATGACACAAATATGCCAAGTGAACACAAATCTCACACACTGAGACTTCCAGTCAAACTCAAACTGGTGGAAAATTTCAACAGAACAAAAAACGAAATTCACCATATCTGCTGTGTATGGAACATTGATGTGCTTGCATGAAAACGCCCAAAACACTGGTGCTGGCAACCCAGTGGCTACACGTTTAACAAGCTATGCGGTCCAAAAAAACAAGACCTGTAAATATACTTCAAATAAGCAAAAATACTTTGAAAAGATGTCCAAGATTTATGTTTTACTGGGGAAATGGTTAAAGCTGTACTAGTGTCAAACTCTAGAGGCACATGAACACATCACAGCACACAGCTTCAGTCCTCATCTGACAGTTTCACCCTAATGAGATAAAGCAGGTAAACCACATGTATTTCACAGTGTGCGTTGTTTATGCACAGACACAATCAGTGAGGGAGGCAGCAATACAATGGAGGATATTACTAAAAGAATCAACTAGAACTTCTGAACTGTGCAGTCATCTGATAGTATGCATTCATCATCATTAAGTATTGAATCATCAGGTATTGTATGCTTTATACAACAGGAAGACTTTAAGATAATTTGCATATCTTAGAAGGGAGGAATTTAGTGCATAGATAGGTCAGGTCATCAACAAGCATAATACTGGGCGGTCATGGTTCAGTAGGTAGAGTGGATCGTCCAATAATCGAAAGGGTTGGCGGTTCGAATCCCGCTCTGTCCTAGTCATGTGCCGTTGTGTCCTTGGGTAAGACACTTCACCCACCCTCCAGTGTCACTCACACTGGTGTATGGGAGGGGCCGTTTGGCGCGAATTGGTAGCCACACTTCCATCAGCCTGCCCTAGGACAGCTGTGGCTACAAACGTAGTTTACCACCACCAGAGTGTGAATGTGAGAGCGAATAAATAATGGATCATGTAAAGCGCTTTGGGTGCTTGGAAAAGCACTACAGAAATCTAATCCATTATTATTATTATTTATTATTACTTAATATTGATCTATTGATAGAAGGTTTGTGTTTTCTGAAAAAAAGATAAGCACCGACTTCAATCAAATACTGACCACTTCTGAGCCACTACACCTCATCTATTA
>JAPQRQ010000006.1:16562938-16583313 GCA_037367365.1 Apogon talboti | reverse complement strand
GACTACAGAAAACAGACATTATTCCTCTCCAGATGGGGCTTTGTCTGGATACAGTCAGCTGTGAATGCAACACACACACACACACACACACACACACACACACACTTTGGCTGACTATATAAGAACATAGGAACGTGATGTTTATTGTTACTTTAACTTTTTGATACCTCAGTATCTGGGCCATTAAAATAAGCCTGGTATCTCCATGGTTCTAAGTCCTGTTGGCTGTTTAAGTGCCTCTGATCAACACATTTTACTTCTATTTGCAAACTATCTACATCCACTGAGATAAGACTCCATCGTGTTTACATGCACAAAATAATATTTTGCCCTTATTCCAAAAAGTTCCTAATGGGTCGTTTTTATAAATAGAATAATCCTACTTAAATTCCTGTTTATATACAGCTGTACATTCCTTATCTTTCATTTCTCAGCTTTTCAGTATTTAGATACATGCAAAACCCTGGCGAAATACTCTTCTACTTTTATTTAGAGCATGCATCTTTACTATAGAGGATCTTTGTCTGCATCTAAACTGACCATAAATAGGGGCTGTGTGTCTCAGACTGGGTGAGACACATATAATGAATGTGCTGTATACAAGCCAAAAGAATCCTCAAAAAACTCTAAAAACATTTGCACATCCTGAGAAATTCTAAGAAAAAGGCAGGATATCCTAACAGAACATTGTGTTTCTATGACACCTGTTAAATACTGAAACCTCCTATTCCAATGAAGAGTGAAATATTAGTGTGCATGTAAATACATTCAGTGAGGGAAGATAAAGCGATACAGATATGACTGAAAATAACTGACAGTAGAAGAGAAAGATCCAAAATAAGTGACAGCACTTTGTAAAGTTGGATAACTATGTAAACTTGGTGCCTCCAATAGAGAGGAAGGGCAGTAATGTTGAAGGTGAAGGAGTGAGTGGAGCAGCAGAGACAGAAACACAGAGATGGAGGTAAAGTCTCAGGGGGTAAGAGTTACAGAGAGACACAGGCTGTATATTCTGCCTATTCCTCCTGGTCTAGCCTCATCACTTTTATTGCTTCACACATTAAAGTGTCATCTCTCATATTCAGCAGAGCAGACATTGTAATATCACCTGCTGAGGTAATGCACCACAAATGCAACATTACTCTCTTTAACGGCCTCTCTTATTTTTCCTTTATCTTTATCACCACGGTGGCCTTCTGGTCTCCTTCCCCAGATCCTCTCTGTCTTTTCCAACCTCGTCTCTGTTTTTTTCTATATTCAAAGTCCTCTGCACCAAAGGCAAGGCAATGCCACAGCATGGGACAACATCACAAATTACTAGTATAATTATTTATCAAAGCTTCTCTCATTTCCATTTTCAGTGTTAAGAAGCAACAAAGCAACGCCAGCCAAATTCATTTACTAGACCGAGTTGACGTCCGGTCACAGGATTTGAGAAAACAATATGTGATGTCGGTCACTGTTTTGGTTGGTTTACTTTGCTACACACATGTTAACACTTGGCCATTAAAGGACAATCTAATGATGGGCCAGTGGCTTAGAGGCAGCAGTCAGGAGCTATTCCCTGCTTTACACGATGGCAATAATTATACTGGTTGGGCTTGCAAGCAAACACCCACACATATACACATACGCAGACACACACACACACACACACACCACCAGCTTGAATGTTTGACAGCAGGGATTAGCAAGGAGAGGTGCAGCTAATGCCCAGTAACAAGAGATCCAGCTTATCGCCCACAGAATCATGTGTGCATCTGTGTCTGTGTGTTTGTGTCAGGAAGACAGTAAAAGACGGATCAACAGTGACTTAACTGTGAGCTATTCTGGACTTTAATGACTTTTACAAATCTCACTGTCACCACACACTTGACAATATGTAAATAAAACAATTAAGTCAGTGTATAATGAGAATGTGGAACGGTAAAAAAAAAAAAGAAAATAGAAAAAATTGACATAATTCAAAAATGAATCATATGAGTGAAAATCAACCTTCATCCTTTTTCTGATTCTTATCCAGGTCCAGATTGTGGAGCAGCAGCCTAATCAGAGAACCCCAGACTTCTTTCTAACCGTCTACTCCTGCTCCTCCAGGGGGAAAACTGAGGCGTTCCCAGTCCAGCCCAGAGATATAATCCCTCCATCGTGTCCCTGGTCTGCCTAGGGCTGCCTCCCGGTTGGACATGCCCATGGAGACTTCCAGGAGGCATCGATCCAGATGCCCAAACCACCTCAACTGGCCTCTATTGATGTGGAGGAGCAGCAGCTCTACTCCACTACAGTCTTATATTTACATATAAACTATATTTAAAAAATAAAAAAATAAAAAAAACCCAATAGTATGCACTAGATTTCCAGATCGAGGAGAGAATTCAGGGATAGTTTCTGTCCAGTGGCTGTCTAAGTTCTTCAATATTAGTTAAACATTAAAACATTTAAAGGTATTTTACCATTTATAAATGGCCATTTTATTTGTTGGTTGTTACGATTTAAATAGGACAGTTAATGACAGGTATCTGCGTGCCTGGGGCTGATCTCCATTTTCCATATAAAAGCTATAGCTACAAAATTTTAAGACCCTTTACTATAGAAAAAAACACATACTGTATGCTCATAGTTGAACTCTCCAATCCATGTCTGGGACATTTGTGTCGACTTTAAGGATGCTTTTTAGTTTGGTTTCTAATCATCATGATTTGTATTTGGTAGGTTTTCACTGAAAATAGCTTATCCCAGTACAAGGTTATATTGGTATATAGTGACGGTTGTTCACTGTATATCAGTAAATTACTGACATAAGGCTAACTTGTCATAACCTTGCTGGTTTATTTTCAGTGGGTATGTTTCCTGTAACAGCTGCAGCTGTTTTTTAGACTCGGACTAAAGGATTTGGTCTGACCTTCTTAAAGCGGAGGGACTCAAGAAAAGTCATGTATGTAATACATGAGATAACATCCTAATCTATTCCTCTCTAACTTTCTCTCACTCCATCTCTGTCTTTCAGTAATTTTCTCACTCTCCATCTCTGGTGTTGCTATGGTAACAAGCTGTGCGGGGGCTGTGATGCGGTGCACATCACACCCGTCTCGCTGAGCTCACCGGAAGAAAGAGAGAAAGCGAGGGAGACAGAGACAAATGGGTGACAGGGTAGGATAATGTTCCCTGCTAACTTTAGGAGTCATGAAATCCAGTCCAAGACATGTTAACCAGCAACAACACTAAATTATGTGTTAGATTTCATAGCTGGCAGTGAATTAAGTTTCAATCTATATCTTTGTAAAACTACTACAAATTTAACTATTAAGAGTAGATTTCACAGGTGAACATGGTTCTTAGGGGAAACCTTTGTCAAAAACTGCAGTTTGCTGCAACTCACATTTTAAAGCCAGTGACAATCTAACAGTTTTAGAAAGTCTCACAAGTTGCCAAGTTGTTGCGTAGAGAGTAGTTATCAGTTATCAAAACACTGCATTTAAACACAATGTGCCTTACAAGCCACCTTTTATAAAAGCTTGTAAGCTGTAGTAATTAGTGACATCTCTGAAGTACAAGTATAAGCCAGCTTTTGTTTTGTGTTGCATTCATTTAGAAATAGCTCTGAAACCATTTGTTGAAATACTGCTGAACGTTAAAGGCCACTGACAGAGAATCCGTGGATCATTATAGCAGAAGTGGGTGTACACTGTTCAACAGAATGGCCATAATCTCATCCTTTGAGTGCTTGTTAATGACCTCCTTAGAAAAAATGTTCAGGGAATCCTCCAGTGCAGCAGTGTGAAATTAGATATTTATGTTCAGGATAACAAAAAAATTCTCCGTAATATGATCAAAAAGGTTACAAGCTTTTTTATTGTAAACCCCATGCTTCATTTTTAGTGCAAATAAAAAGACAACAGTCTGAGAAGCAGCCCCACACCGTGACATAACAACCAAAGAGCTGCTCTGCTGTGTTTTCAATTATTCTGTATCTGCTGTAAAAATATACACCCTCATATTGCCCTGCAAAATTATGAAATGTTTCTCTGCATGAATAAAGTGGCTCATGAGAGATAATGTCATGTCCGACGTCCGTGTACAGTCATTTCCTCAACAGATTTGGGAGAATCAGCCAAGGCAACCCATTTTCACAAGACGTTTCATTTAATGTTCTGACCCACTTCTGGTTGTAACCCATTAACAAATCAGGCGACTGAACAAATTGAATGACGGTTTGATAGAGGCATCTGTTTTACTTAACATGTCAGGAAGAGCTGGATTCCTACAAAATGAAGTAGACAAAGGGACCATGTTAATGAACTACAGAGGATTAGCTGATTCCCATACAATTCGCACAAAGGCTGAAAAACAACTCAGATATACAGTAACTGACACAGTACTCTGCAGATTCAGTTTCTCCATATTCACATCTTTTATTTCACAACGAGTCTGACTTTTCTCAGTGGTATCATAGTTCATATTCCTCTTAATTACAGCTGCCTGCTTCAGTCAGAGTTAAATTAGGGGCCAATTCATTTTCCTGTCCAGGCACTTCAGGAAGAAGCAGGCCAGTTCTTTACTGATAGCCTCTCTCAAATGTGTGATGGATGAAAAGCATTTGGGTTACAACAAGAAAGAAAGAGACTGAAGTGGAGAATTTATTGGTGTCACGATGTCTGTGGTGTCACCTTTGTTGTAATTAATTTATTTGAACTCAAACAAATAATCTACCTATCTACAAAACAAAACAAAAAACCAAAGGGGAAACCCTTCAGATTCTTGTGTGGATCACTAGAACAGCGACCATCAAAAGGATTATACTTGTATCCAACTGTGTGTGTGTGTGTGTGTGTGTGTGTGTGTGTGTGTGTGTGTGCATTTGCATGTGTTACCACATATATTTGAGGATGCTGAGCCACTGAGCTGACGTAACAGCCGGTTTAATCCCACAGTGTAAATCTCCGAAAATGAGCAGCAAAATGCCAAACCAGGAGCTCACAGCAGACTCGCCACACAAACAATGCAGCTTGTTGTGCCAACACACAGATTCACAAATACGCTAATTCACACAAGGACATACTCGGAACATTTATATTTACTCTGTCTATTTTTTTCTTCAATGCGTATCCACCTCCGTCCCCCTTCCACCTTCGCTGTCTGTCTGCCTGTCTCCCTTCCTATCCTCTCTAATTCCAGCACTTTTCCCATTGGAGTGTTGTAAGAGGATAAGGCCATTCCCTGGGAGAGCAATAAGAGGATGAATATGTGTGTAGGTGTGTTTGTGTGTCCCCATGTACTTGAGTGTGTGCTTTTACATTCCTTATTTTTTGAATGTTATAAATGTTTTTCACCGACTGTTAAAGAGTGTATATTAGTGGGTATGTGTGATTATATTAGTATTTTCAGACTATGTGTGTGTGTATGTGTGTAAACCCTTCAATTCCCTGTCTAGAGAATGAGAGCAGGGAGTGCACTTGAAATATCTCTGCATCATTATTTTGTTCTTGAATGATTTCTCAAGATAAAAGGTGTGATGTCCACGGTTTCAAAATTAATAACAAAGTTGCTCAAAAGGTGGGATGATACAGAATGAGAAGGAATGGAGATTACAATTACATTTGTTTCTGTGTTTTTATTCATTCACTCATTTATTCATTCAACCACTTAATCCTTGAGAAGGTCTCAGGGATGATGCAGCCTATCCCAGCTACTAACAGGCGAAGGTGGAGGGTACACCGTGGATGTGGCGCCAGTTCATCACAGTGACATATACAGACGAGCAACCATTGGTTCAGGGTGATTTAGATTGACAAATTAATTGCATGTCGTAGGATGGCAGAAGGTGGAGTACGCAGAAAGACACCGACATGGGGATAACATGCAAACTCTACACAGACAGTGGTTGGTGCTGGTATCAAACCCATCAAACCCAGGACCATCTTACTGTGAATCAGCAGCGCTAACCATCGCCACGCTGCCTAGCCTTTATGTTTTTACACTTCTGTAATCTTAAGAGAATGTTCCAACCACTTCAAACCAACAAAACTCTGTCCTGTAAGAGAGAGTAGCCAGGCCACACTGCTCTTGAAATGATGGTTTTCATACCAGCAGACGCCCCCCTCCCCTCCCCCTCCTTCATCCAACCTGAACACAAATCTATGATGTCAGATCCTGTACTCCGAAAAAAAAAAAAACTTTTTAGTATATGCTATTTTTTGTCATTTCCCTTATTGCGCTTGTGTTGTGTTGAAATTTTATTGCTAATATTAACCTACACCCAATTTGTCATGTACCAGTGATACAAGGTCAATGCAGCATTAGCCTCACCACACTGTTTTGGTGATGCATGATGTAATGCTTTTTCACTGGCCTCAACATCCCATTTTTCACAGATACAATCCTACTGCAGGCACCAGCCCAGAGGGAAAGGGCTCCAAAATAGCAACACACACATTAATATAAAACACACCACAGAGATGAATTAATACCTCGTGAAAAGTTCAATATATAGTATGTGCTGTGCAACTGTTTGGACCTGCAGCCTACATACAGGTACTAATAAACAAACTAAAGTCTGTTGGCTGGGATACCTCTGCAAAGTCCTTCATGATGCAAAAGCTGATTTTATTCCGAGGGAAAAACACAGAGAACAAAAAGAATGAAAAGTAGAGATGAAGAGGAGGAGAAAGAAGGTGACAGAATGATAAAAGACAGAGAGATGTGGAAGGATTGGAGAGATGTGTAGGTTGAATAAAGAATTCTTTGATATTGGGTAGTTTGGATTCAGCAGACTTTTGATCGACTGTCTTTGAGGACTTCAACCAAACTGGCAACATAAAATGAAAGTCAAGGCAGGGTTTCAATGAACTTTAAAGTGTCAGGAGGACACACACCTGCCGATACAGCTCTTTGATATGTCACTGACACTTCGACATGAAGGATGAAGAATATCTAAAGTACTGTGCTTCAGGAATTCCTTCCTTAGTCAATTTGACAGAAAAACAGAACACAAGTATGACAATAAGAATAAGAGAAGGACAATATATAAATGTATTAAATATAATGAAGAATGCTGGCTCTTCATTATGGCACTTTGGGGTATGTATATTTATCAAAAAGACTCTGTTTAATAGTCGACCAAACTCAAATTTGATGTGTTCAACTGTGTTCCATTGTAATACAGAGGAATCATTTCTCATACGTGGGTTTGATTAGAGCAGTGGAATCCCCTGTTAAAACTTAACACGTTTGCCTTTGTGATTTTGATCAGTTCCACCGTTAATTTAGGGCAGATTAGTGTTCACTCTCTCAACTCAAACATCACCTTTAAAAAAAAAGATAAATTCAGTTCCAAAGCTAGATTTCCCAAAGCACACTGCCAACTAAGAGCTAGAGGAACATTATGAACCAAGGTTAAACACATTTACAGTCGAGCAAAGGTGGCAAGAGAACACAGTCACTCTTTTTAGAGGACAAAGCAGGTCCCTACAATAAAAAATTACTTTATTTTAGATGATGACTGTTAAGAATGAGCATGAGCTCAGCTAAAGTCAGGGTAATGTTCTGGTCAGACTTCATCTTATCATGCATTAGTAATCCAATCGTAAGTGGACAGCTCTAAACATTGAGAAGGTGTGTCCACAACGAATGTTAAAATGCTTGAAATACTTTTTTGAATTACCATTAGATTATCCGCAGTTCTTCATGAAGTATGTTCATACAGTACAATGCATACTGTATACTATACATAGCCAGGCCAAACAAGTTGCAACCTGGATTTAACGATGCAAATAGGTAATAGCCTTCCATTAGATAATGGTCAGGATTCATCAGGCTCAAATTGTGAAAGAGTGGTTCAGAAAGCATGAAACATCATTTTCTCACATGGATTGGTCACCACACAGTCCAGACCAACTCCACTGGGAATCTTCGGGATGTGCAATCATCAATACAAGATCATGGCCAAACATTAATGCAGCTATGGATGGAAATTAATTATGTGGCATGGCATAATCTTATTCAAAGGTTGCCATGGCAAAGGCATGGTGTAATCAAAGCTAAAAGGCCAGGCTGTGTATATGTAGTAATTTGGAAATGTCATGCCTCTTACATGACTGTCGATGATGATGAATCAGCTGTGCGGGTGGTCTTTCAAACAATCTCAGCAGAATGTGGCCATAAGCATCGATGACAACATTCACATGTGGTCTGAATGTTCAAATCTCAAACTCTGATTTTCTGATTGTGCTCATTCCTTCCATTAGAGAGCACCACTTGTGATTGCATTACTAAGGATGCATGTAAATGTCAGGTCTTCACACTAAAAATAAAATGTGTGTGTGTGTGTGTGTGTGTGTGTGTGTGTGTGTGTGTGTGTGTGTGTGCATGCAGCAGCTGTTGAGCTCCAACATCATTGTCAGTGAGACTACAGAGGAAGGCCATGTATTAACCTCAGAACCTTTACATAGGAGACCACACCACAGAAGCCATTTTCAGACCGACAGAACCATGCCGGTCCTCGCACCTAATCTGGAACTGGCCAACGTGTTAACAATGAAAATCAGAGCATTCTGGAACCGAAAATTTGATTCCCGACGGGCAACAAGTAAAACTTCATTGACTCCATGACAACATAAGTGGACGTCACTAGGCTGATCCAGGTCAGAAAAGGAAAAATAAACAAACCAAGAAAACGTGACTGTGGAAAATGGCTGAAAAACCAAGTTGTAATGTTCTATGTTACATTAAATAAAAACCATCTTTTGAGAGTTCTGTGTCATCTTTATTGCCTGCCATACATTCACTTGCAGACATGCGGTTTTTCTATACAACCTATCCCATCATGCATCAGTCCTACATCTAAGGTAAATATCGACGGACAAAACAGTATCAATACGAAATCTCCCTTTTTGCTTTTTGGTGGCGAAGCAACGCCCTTTTGATGATGCATCATGGGCTCGCATAATGGTGTGAATACGGGCCGTTCACGGGCGAGCACTTCAGTTCCTAGTGTAACTGGTGCGGGAACTGGCTCCAATACCAGGCTGGCCAGTCTGAAAACAGCAAGACAGAGAACTCATTTACTGCACTTACCATCTCTCTCTCTCTCTCTCTCTCTCTCTCTCTCACACACACACACACAAACATGCACAGCATCTCACATTGGGCTTTGTGAGTAAAATTGTACAGGCAGATATATTGAAGTTATTGATGTCATAATTAGAGAAATACAAAAAGAAATTACTGATAATGACAGGTACCAATAAAAGTTAAACAACTTGGGATAAATGGGATGGAATAAGATGATGTGCCAGTCTGATCTCCAATGGTGGAAAATTATGTGGAAATAGTGATTAAATGTGACATTTCTGCTAGTTTCATCCAGATGTTTTAATACAGGTGATTGGAGACTATTATCATGATTATGCAAAATGATTGCAATTAGCTCAAATAATTGTGATTGTGTAACAATTGTGACAAGCCTATCTACATATGAATAAGCGCAGATATACAAGCACAGTATGTACAGACAACTGTGCAGTGATGGTGTGTAATACACAGGAAAAACACCATTAAAGTCCTTCACCCTTCCTCTCCTTACTATCCATCCATCATACATCCCTACATATTCCCTTGTGTTTAATTAAATGTGGTCTTGTGTAAGAAAGAATTAATTCCCACAATTTTGGCAATTAAATGATGTGAAATTACATTTTGTTTTAATCAAGGTGAAATTCACATGATACCAGCAAGTGTTATACAGAGCAGATCCTGTTTGTGCCATGTATGTGTTAGTGTGTGTTTGAACCATTCAGTCTCAACGTGTGCCCATGTAAATGTGATTTTGTCAGGTGCCCATACAACCCAAACCCTGCTGAGATGTGTAAATTACTGTACACTCCTACTGTGAGCAATTTGCTTTTCATGTCTGACAACCAATCTTTTATTACAGTGATATATGAATGCTATACACAAATGCTAAACCTGTCTACTCTCGGCTCAGCCTTCAACTACTAATCTTTTCTCTCGTCAATCATCCTCTCCCTTTGTACACACCTCTTCTCTCTCCATCTTTTTCCCCCTCCTTGCTCTCTTTCCTTATACTCTGCCCTCAAAGTGTCTTTGATCTCTCACCACCATGAAGGTGTGCAATGCACTAAAAATCAATTTCAAAGACAGGTCGGTTTCAGAAATCTTGGGCTGTTCAGATGTTTGCCAATGGATGCCACTTAACCTTTCTCTTTTAAAATGACAACAAGTGTAGCCTGACAACAGCTGTTTTGTTCAGTGGACACTGTAGGGGTCAGATGTTTGATCAATAATCACCGTATCTGTTCTCATACTTTACGGAAAAAGGAAAAAATAACACAGTGCAAGCAGCTTGTTTCAGATAGTGACACAGAGACTGAAACTGAGTGAGATAAAGTCACAAATGAGAGGAAAGATAAGAGTAAAGAACTGACTGATAAAGGAGAAAGAGTATTAAGAAAGATATAAGTAAGTAGAGTCCCACAAAGATGAGAGATTTGACAACACAGTGGAGTTAAGGGAGATAAGGGGTCAATGGGGTCAGAATATGAATGCAGAAACAGTAAGACTTTGATCTAAATTTCATTAAAATGGCCACTGGCTGTAATAACAGCTGAATGTAAATAAGTGACTTTCACTATGAATAATAAGCTATTGAATAATGAAATGACATGCAGGACACATCTACTGACAGTCGCACACACATACTGATGCACCCACGCATGCACATACCCATTCACATAAACACATGCGCATGCGCCACATATCACCCCAGCTGCTATGCTGGATTCATCCAAATATGGTAAGGGAAATTTCCATGGCAACAGCAGACAGAAGGGGTGCACACTTGTGCGGGATGATCTCCAGAGGGAGTCTGCTTTTTGACTTTTGATTCGAACTGTTCTCTTTCGATTCATTCAACAGTATAGCTGTTCCCTCGCTATAGTTAGAACATCTACCTTTTATGAAAACACAAAGAATCAGGTTGGGTATTGTAGCTGCCACAGTAAAGCAACTAAAACTCAGCTTGAAGTGTTCAGCTGCAAAAATGGTTTTAGATTTATTTGCACTTTCTGACCAGTGGAGTGAGTTGGTCTTTTTTGTCAAAAACAGTGACATAACATTCAGGATTAGTGCTGGAGAATGTGACACAGGTAGAAGGCTGAGACCGACAGGAAACGTACCCCTTATACTTGGGAGATATTCTTCCCATTGTATTAGCTGAGACTCTCTTGATACCTTTGAGAGATTTATAGAAAGAATGGATAAAACATTTGTAGATTTTGTGTATGTACAGTATATGTTTTTATGTGTATAAAACCATAAATACAATCTAAAAGCAGCTGTGGTCTAACCTGGGGAGCCATATACCATTTAGATCTCCAGCACCAAACCTAACTGTAGATCTGAGTGACAAGATAAACACACAAACATTTATGAGATGTACGAATCATAAGGCATTACTGCTGTTGCTATATTACACATGTATTTATAGGCATGCACAGGCACAAAATACTGGAGAAATGGCAACTAAAAAACATTATTTGGCTCTAGCATTGAAATGAGACGGCATCCGAGGAATTTCTTCATTTGTGTATCAAAACAACTCTCTTGAAAAAGGTTATTGAGATGATTCAGAGAAAAAAATCAGCGTCTGTGTGGGTGTGTTTGTGAGTTGCATGTGGTTTTAGATATTTATCTCTGCCCAGCTATTCATTAATGGGTCTGTAGCTTTTTGGCACCAAGAGGAATTGTAGGAGAGAAGCAATCAATACACAGAGCCTCCAAATTCAGTCTATGTGTGTGTGAGTATGTGTGTGTGAGTGACACAGTTTCCTGGTGATGTGGTAGTTAGCCCCAGGACTTGAAGAGGGTTTTTTAGGATTATTTCTAGAAAAGGGACATGAAACATCTTGAACGACAAACGCGTTGAATCTGACCAACTGCCAAAGCTTTTCACAGCCAAAAGACATCAAGGATCGAATATTTAAAGTTAGTAAAGATGCAAGAAACCAGAGAATGAGTCACATACACAAAGTGAATCAGCCACATGTAAACAGAATTCACAGAAAAATCTTAAAATTGTGCTACTTGGGCATCTTATAGCCATTTTCAAAAAAAATGAAAGCATAATCTCAATATCTGGAGATTTGTTTCATTTTATTTCCTTAATTGCCATAATTAACCTGCCCTAGGTTAGTGATTTACCTTCATTAACATCATCTGTGCACTCTGGTGGTGATGTAATTATCCAGCTTTTAAACAAGTGTCTCCCCAGCAAGGATAATCAAAAGTTACTTCCACAGACCTCCAGTGAGCAAAGCATCCACCCGTGACCATCTGCAATTTACAACTCCGCCGTTCGTTTATGACACCGACACTAACGAAGGCTGATATTCAATTAACTGTCCTAATCAGAACAGACTGGCCAGAGACAGAGTAGCAGCAGATTTGCTGCAAAAAATACCAGTTTTAACAGGCAATTAAACCCTACATTAATGAATAGAAAACTACTTTCTTCATACATCTAGGAAATAAAATCTTGTGAGAACTATCTGCAGAAGTATAAATGCAGTATTAGTGCATCCAGTACAAAGAACACATCCCTTCCCCGCTCTCTCCAACCCAATTAACAGAGAGTGTTGCTCATTTGGTACGGCTGAAAATGTTACCTCGCTCTCAGCAGGATGTTGCAGACCATGATGATGATGATGGTGAAGCTCATGGCCATGATGATGATGATAAAGATGAGGGTGATGAGAGGGAAGACCATCAGGACAGCAAAACAAAACATAACAATTGTTATGATGATCTAATTACATGGGGAACACTGCTGAGGAAGAGCAGAATAGAACAGAATAGAATTATATTTCCAGTACTTTAATGGTAATCACCTAAGGATGTTTTTAATATATTCAAAATCTATTTTTGCTGTGTGGATATTGGTTGGCATAGATGCTAAAATCATTATTCATCTTATGTTAATTACACTGTTGGCATGGCAACCCAAACAAGGTTTAGAAGCGACTTTCTTATTCACATATACACACATAGTGCACACATTCACAGATGTAGATGAAAGCAGTCCATTTGAAAGGTTATTTTTGCAAGTGAATTGTGGGTGGAATTCATCTAAGTGAGAACAGGAGCCTAATGTGAAAATCGCCTGCAAAATGGAAAAACAGTAGGCCTGTCTGCATGTTGTTTTGCTCTGTTTGTTTGTGACTGCAAAAGGCACAGTAATGTCTTCTGCTGTACAGTACGCCTGCAGTCTTTTTACATAATATATAACAAAATTCAATATGCCATCTGAGGACAGCTGCTCCCAATACGAGAGGCGGGGAAAATTCAGTGGCCCTCAAGACATTACAAATATAAAAGATAAGCCATTTCTTCTAAGCTTTTGAAACAATTGAGTAAAATTGCGATGCTTTATTGACATCAATCATCAATCTTCATCATTAAATCAATTATGAGAGTTTCTATCGAAAGTAACGCAGCTTTGAATCCGTCTCCATCTGTCTTTCCGAATCCTCAATGGCAGGAATCCTCAATGGATCACATTATAGCTGTTACATATATGACATTATATGGCTCTGAATGTTTAATGAACTGACATTTGTCAAATCCAATAGATTGTACCTGACCCGCAAGGTCACAGACAGAGATAAATCAAGTACCCAGTAATTCACCTAAATTATGTTATCCTTCTCAGTCAGTAAGCTGGAGGGCACACAGACAAAGGCAGTACATTTCTAAGCTATTATCTGTCACAATCTAACACAATTAAACAGTGTTGCCACTGACCTGCCGATGAGAAGGAAGTCTCCGACTAGTCCCTGGCGTCTCATGGCCATGAGGATGTTGCGGACCGTCATGCCTTCACAGAAACATGCCACCACCCTGGCTTTGGGCAGGTGGGCCCTCAGCCTCTCCAACAGCCGGTCAAAGCTCTGCTGCCCAGCATTGCTCCAGATTTTTCCTGGAGAAAACATGTCGTGCAAACATGTCAATTAATCTGTTTAATGATTAGGTCTTGAGATGCATTTTATTTCCACAGTTTATTTTTTTCTTCACTTTGCTTGGTATGTCTTTTTATTCAATATATAGTGTGACAGAGCATTTAAATGCATGAGTCTCTTTAAGGTGTGAAGATTTTGAGCAATTTAGGAGGATCTTATTGCAGAAATGGAATACAATATTCATAATTATGTTTTCATTTCTGTATAATCACACAAAATTAAGATGTCTGTGTCGGTTCTTATTTGCCCAGGTCTGGTTTAGCTAAACCAGTCCAGTTGAACGGAGAAGAACTACCAAGAACACACAAAATGAAGAACCTTTGTATTTTTGTTAACCTAGAATGACACGTTTTCTAGAATCATATTATCCCACCATGTTTGTAGACTGTAGAGACTTTGACATTTTTGGTAGCCACCAATGGAGAAAGTAAGGAGTTATTGAATTAGTGTCCACTGAACATTTAACCTGACGTTAAACACACAGTATGTAATTTCCTATACTCTGTCTCTCAAAATAAAGAATAAAAGTTTCAGTAGAGTACATCATGGAGTCTTGTATTGCAGGATGATGGCCATAGTTCTCACCACCACTGCTGATAAATCTATCTGACATGATTCAAGAAGAAATCATATTAAAATACGAGCAAATATTTGTTTTATTAGCTTAATGTTACATTTTTATGCTAATATTATTAAAAAGGGATAAGATGCCCCTGACAGGCCATTACACTGATGTCATTTCTTTGAAATTCAAAGTACACAGAACATTTATACCAATCAACCATAACATTCTGACCACTGACAGGCAAAATGGTATTAACTTTGATTTTCTCATTTCAATGGGACCTGTCAGTGGGTGGGATATATTGGGCAGTAAGTGAAGTTGATGTTTTAGAAACAGCAAAATGGAAAAAGAGTAGGGAAACTGTGACAACTAAGAAATTATGATGGTCAAACACAGGGTCAGAGCATCTTCAGATCTTGTTGGTTCCTAAACCAACCAGATTCATTTTTCACATTCATTCCTACACATTCACTTTAAAGTGGTTTTGACCTACCAAAAGTATCCAAAGAAAAATCAACCAGACCTCAACCAATCAATCATCTATTGGAGCAGAGCATTATAACCACCTGTCTAATATTCTGTACGTCCACCTTTTTCCAATAAAACAGCTCTGACCCGAGGCCTAGACTCCACCAGACCTCTGAAGATGCTCAATTGGTCTGAGAGCATCAGCTTCAAGGACCAAATGTTCACTTTATAAAGCAATATATCCAACCCAGTAGAAGACACCCTGTTTCATGACTGGCCTATTACTAGATGTTTGGGTTTTAATATGGTTTAACTGGCTGTGGCTGTCTTGACCTGAGTGTCTTACCAGAGTGGGCGATGCAGATTCCCTCCTTGGCTGCCATGTCCTTGAATGCTTCCATCCCACTTTCACCATAGTTACCTGAAATGCATTAAAAGAGTGTGTTTGGATGAATTTCTGGCGAATGCAGTTTAAAATGAGTCAAACATACATACAGAAACAGTATATATAGTCTAGTCAACAAAATATGTTTAAGTCATTAACAATTTTACAAATCAAGAAATATAATTGACTTTCACAAATAATCCAGGTATTGATGGTGATAATAGTGAAAATGACAACACCTTCTTGCCCACTGCAGTAACTAAGCGAGTGCTGCACAACTCGTAAGACCTCAAATATATGTCAGAGAAAGCATTTCCCCAATGTGGCACCCGTTTCTTTGCCAGAGAAACTGGGTGACCTGGAATTTATGCTAATGACGGGTTGTACACACTGGCAAAGAATATGATAGGATTCCCCTCTTTAATTTTTCTGCCTCTCCCTTTTATCTCTTTCCCTTCTGTGTTGATTGAAGACAAGATCAAAAATCTTTCTCTCTCCCAGTGTTTCTCTCTTTTCTCCGTTGACGAGATCGTTATCTTCTCTAATGCTTCCTCCTCTTATTGTGTGTGCTATCAATAACAGACTGCAGCCTAATTAGGCGTCATTGATCTTGTTAAATTGATAGGAAGGTGAGGTCAAAGGACAAAAAGTGAGAGAAATAAAGTGAGTTATGGACAGAGGGAAGTGGGGGGGGGGGGGGGGGGGGTGAGATGAAAAACTGATGAGAATGCAGGGCACGCAAAGAAAAAGGCGAGGAGGAAAAAGTACACAGAAAACAAAACAGCTCCCATTCCTTAACTGTTATTGCATCAATGTGTGTGTGTGTTGTGTGATGTGTGTATGTAGCCGGGCCAGTGATCAGTGTGGCAGAGCGAAGTGTAAAGTCCTGTAATTAGTGTCTCAGTGAGGGGAGTGGGAGACAGATGGTACAGGCCGTCCTACCCCTGTGCACACGGAGACGTAGATAGACACTCGCGCACACATTCATACTGTTACTCTCATCAAAATCGATAAAGCTTGTAACCTACTTCACTCCAGTCTCAACAGGGATTTATGTGTTAGACATCTCTCTGCCCCCCCACCCCCGAGACACTGTCATATGTCTGTTTCTCACCCCGTGTTCGTCGTTAAGCCTCTGAATCTCTCAAATGCACATGCGCCCTCTCCCTGCTCCTTTTAGCTACAAGAACGGTTAAAACAAAAATACATTCATTCTTTCATTGTACCTAGTAAACCAAAAACCCTCCCACACACGCATTCACCAGTCTCAGCAAAACACAGCCAAACAGAAGAGAGTAGAAGGTGGTCTGCCCTCGCCTCAGCCGTACTGCAGACAAATATAACTTCGCATTTTTGGCAAACATTATACGCACACTGTGCATTCAAGACATACTACAAAGGCATATTTGATACTGAGGTTTGGAAATACTGACCTATATTCACTTCTATTATCTTTGAAGCAACTATGTCACATAACTTCACACAAAGAGTGAAAGAAGAACAATTCTCATCTTCAGAATTCATATCATATAAAGCCAAACCACAGAATTCAGTTTTGGTTCATTGTTGAAGGTCTTGCACCCCTTGCTTAATCCAGTTCATCTACACCTTCTGTTGCTTTTCCCTCACTTTGGTCTAGATGTGCCTCTAGGGCGTGAGAAAATTGTCCAAAAGGTTGTCACAATATATACATATCAGCTGTAACATTACAACCACTGGGCAGGTGAAGTGGTCATAATAATGCTGATGATCTCATTACAATGGAGCCTGTCAGTGGGTGGGATGTATTAGGCAGCAAGAAAACATTTAATTCTTAAAACTGATGTATTTCAAATAGCAAAATGATCAAACATAAGGATTTGAGGGACTTCGACAAGGTCCAGAAAGTGATGTCTACATGGCTGCGTCAGAGCAGCTCCAAAACGACAGATTTTTTTGGGTGTCCTCAGTCTAATGGGGTCTGAGGAGGGGCGACTAAATCTCAATCCAATCAAGTGTAACATCATTACCACCTGCAGGTATTGTATACGTCCCCCTTTTGCCACCCCCTTGCAGATCCTTTAAGTCCACCATGGATCTGACCTGTTTGTCCAGCACATCCATCACACACTCAATTGTCCTGAGATTGGGATGTCCTTCCTTAGTCCATTTTTGGTTGGTACTAACCACTGCAGATCAGGAACGCCCAACAAGACACAGGGTTGCGGAGATGCTCTGACACAGTCGTCGCCATCATAGTGTGGCCCTTGTTTAAGTCACTCAGATCCTTACGCTGCCCATTTTACTGCTTCCAGCAGGACTAAATGTTAACTTGCTGCCTAATATATCCCATCCACTGACAGGAGCCATTATGACAAAGTAATTAACATTACCACTTCACCTGTCTGTGATCGGCACATGTAATTACATATCACAGTAACTGCATATATCCTGTACGTCCTGCAATAACGTTTGATTGTTCTCCTCTTTTAATTAAAAACAGAGTTAAAAACAGATGACAAAATATAGCAGACACACAAGCACATAGCTCCCACAGCGGAAAATGTATAGTCAACTCTCTGCAGGTATGGAACAGTAGAATGGCAGAAATGTGTCCACTGTCAAGATTTGGGAGTACCCTTGTCCAAATAACAAAAATGATTGCCATTAAACATAAATTGTGCCAAAACAAAGAGAATGTAATGAAACTGTAGACATTTTTCAATCATTAAAATTTAAATCATCATGCTTCAAAGCCCTATGTGCAATTACTCCTTTCCCCGTTCACCTACATTGACCAACCTCCATATACATTCACCGTCACATCATAGTAACCACAGCATCTCTGTAGAAACATCTCCCTGTGGAGCAAACCACTTCATATACATTACATCTGACTCACACCCTCTCGGCACAATTAATCACCTCCTTCTTTTCAACCCCACCCCCCATCCCCCTCCCACCAGTTTACCTCTTGTTGCTGCCTTTGTCTCTGCAATAATGTGTGTAGTTTTAATCCTAACTTTCCAACTTAATATTTCAACACTAAACAAAAAAGAACAAAAACAGCTTCAAGCAAAAGAAGTAACAAAACTGAAAAACAAAAAAGAAACAAAAACAATCCCCTCCCACTGTCTATTCCTAACGTTCTCTGTGTACCCATCCGCCCGCTTCTTTGATCCTCGTTCTATATGGATATTCATCTGATAAAATGTAATTCACTGTAACATGTAAATGCTGAAGGGTCTTCTGACTGACCTGCTCCTTCTTCACCTTTCTGTTTGCAGTAAAATCCATCTTACAGCATAGTGACGGGTAGTTCAGGACAGGTTTTTCTTCCCCAATTTCCTCTTCCCCCTCTCCTCTTACTCTTCCTCCATCCTACTCAATTACCATCTTCATCCTCTTGTCACTCTTATCAGATGCTATCACATGCAATTACATGTTGCTTCCCTTTCCTGCCTCTTGCTTCCATATCTGTTTCCTCTTTCTGGCCCCAATCACCTCCTGTTGCTGCTTCAGCGGAGAGAAAAAAAAAAAACATGCACTGTTGTTCAAAAAATAAAGATTATTAAGTAAAGGGCATGCTCATGTCAAAGCAACCTCTTCTAGTTTTCTCAACCCTTGTAAACTCCCAGCAAACTGTCACTACAGCAGCTGAATGTCAAATACGGCATTAAAGATTAGACACACAAATACAAATGTAAAAAAAAACCAAAAAAAAAACTCCATGAACACTATAGCATCACACACATAATCCATCTGTATAAACCTACACTATAAAGAACTATTATGTACGTGTAATGTAATGTCATAAAAGCATATATTATGAATTTAGAATATAAAAAAAACAAACTGCAAGTACCTGAAACTGTAGAGGTGTTCACCTATCCTGGATACAGGGAAAAACTGTAATGAAATATGCTAATGTAATTACACACTCACGGACTGATGGATATCTATTTGCTAGCATGCTGGTGGGATACCAAACATTAAGCTTGGCTCACCTTAGTCTTAGTTTATTTATATAACATATTCTAAGAGCAGATTGTCCTAAAGAGCTTCATAAGAAGATAAGGCAGCAGACATAAAATACAGGACTAAAGACAAAGAATAAGTAAGACAACAGATAAAAGGGCAAAACCACCCAACAGCACTAAAGCCTGAACAGATGGGTAGTGAGCTGCTTTTTTAAGGTGTTCTGAGTAGAGTAAGGCTTAAACAATTTCACTGAAGATGTTAGAAGAGATTTTTATTTTAAGATAAGATAAGCGTTATTTATCCCCCAAGGGGGAAATTCAAATGTACAACAGCAATATGAATCTAATACAATTGAAAAATAAAAAGATAAAAAAATATTAAAAAATGTGTTAAAAGTGACAAAAATAGCAAAAAATAATGATAAATGAAGTAACAAGTGTGCAGTAGGTGACTTTTATACTGTAAGTGTGCAAATGACATTTACAGATGCAAAAGTCTGTTTAGAGCAGCATGTAACTCAAGCCAAGCTGCTGTTGTACAGTCTGATGGCGGTTGGAATAAAGGAGTGTCTGAAACGTTCAGTTCTGCACCTGGGTAGGATAATCCGCTAGCTGAATGAGCTGCCCATCAGTCACAGCTCATCATGCAGAGGGTGACAAGGTTTGTCCAGGACTGCACAGATTTTGTCCTTCACCCTCCTCTCAGCCACCGTATCCAGACTGTTCAGATCCAGTCCCACCACAGAACGGGCTTTCCTCATCGCTAGACTAGGGTTTCCTATACAAGACACTTATGACTGTGCCTCATGGTTATTTTCAAAAGCATAAAACCAGACTAGGCTTCAGCTTGACAATTAGAAGTACAGTTAATTTGCTGCAAAATGCTACTATACCAGGGGTGGGCAATCCTGGTCCTCGAGGGCCGGTGTCCCTGCATGTTTTAGATATTTCCCTCTTCCATCACACCT
>JAPQRQ010000006.1:16537012-16562838 GCA_037367365.1 Apogon talboti | reverse complement strand
ACCAGGTGTGATGGAAGAGGGAAATATCTAAAACATGCAGGACAGCGGCCCTCGAGGACCAGGATTGCCCACCCCTGTACTATACAGTACAGTTCTTCTATGTCGGGGTCCCCTGTACTCAAGTCCAAATCCAAGCCACGAAGCCTTTAAAAAAAAAAAAAAAGAAACAACTATCTGGCTTTTGCTTTCATTGTCATAAGAGACTCTTTAACTCATATACCTACTCATATGCCTGTATAAAGTCCCAAAACCGCAGTCCCCAGACAATTAACCTGTTAAACCCTTGGCCATTTGTTTTTAATTGGAATCATTTCAATGTAACACAAAACAATGGATTATGGATTAGCCGATAGCAGAAGTTTCATTCATATGAAACCAAGTTATGATCAGAAAACACCAAAAGTGAGACAAAATTTGTGATCATCACTTCATGATGTGACCTTTATTTTTGCTCTTTTTGACTCCTTCAGTAACCTTTAGTGGTAGAGAATTAATACTTGTACTATTCTTTTTAGTGCTAGCTTAGTGGTGCAAAGTTTGTCACACTGGTCTTTCGTTTTATGAAATTATGACATATGCTGGTCTCAGACTTTTAACTTGTTTTAGATATTTGGCCATTTAACTGGCTGTCGTTTGAGTTGTTTTGTTTTCCAGCTGGTTTGTTGAGCTTTTAGCTGAAATTCTTCTAGTTATATGGATGTACTGTATAGCATGTATATATTGCTACAAGCATTGTGTAGAATTACCATGGCAACAAAGATGGAACAGGCTACCTATGAGTTAATTTACATCTGTGTGCGCTACAGTATCATTACAACTTCAGCTCTACATTTTGTTTTGATTCTTCTGATCTAACCTAAGGACACCTGCGAGACATGTTGTTACCCCATTATTACGTTACCAGAGTATCCTGGAAGACTGAACACTCCTATGTTTTACCCAGTTAATGTATTACACACTGACTGAAAAGAAAAATGACTGAAGGGTCTGCAATCTCTAAATTGCAAAGGCTCCATAAAAATATTCTCCATCTACAAAACTACAACTTTGTTAGGCGGATTTGACTTGAACAATCAGTCACAGATAAATATAAACTCTTGACTTTAATCATCTGCAATTCATTTTCCTTTGTCATTCAACGACACTCGTTCATGATTCATAATCTCAAACACTAATTTATTCTTTTAAGTTTATTAATTTATTGCTTCACTCGTAGAACAACAAAGGAATGTTCAAAACTTGATACCTTTTGTTAAGGTTTAGTGGCATCAACCAAAACATGTCACTGTAATTGTAAGATCATTTCAATGTTCAAAAACTTTTCTATGTGCCTTAAACTGACAATAATGGCAAAGAATGTACAGTATTTTCTGTGAGTGACTTTCAATTGAACTGTTGTTAATGCAAGTACAAGCAATGGACAGTATGGAAGGCTTGGAACTTTTGTCATCCTGTGTACAATGAAAACAAATAGTTGGTATACTCAGGGAAGGATGATATAAAAAAAAAAACTGTATACAGGCTGCATGTTCATACAGAGGTGTAGGTAATGGCATACAGTACTTGGTACATCCGTGTTGTTTACCATGGTAACAGCATTGCAATTTTTTCCCTACTAACACCTTGAGCTACTAGGAAATCTCAATTTAATTCCTTCTCACATACATCATGGATGGAGCTGGAAAATGTGTCTCCACCTGAACAGACACCATTAAATGGATTCAGAGAATATGGGTTCTAAAACCTGACCCTGGGCCAGTTTGACTGAATGTATTGCTGTGACCCAAGCTCATTAAAAGACAGCACAGCTCTTGTTATAATGGGGACCCACCAGAAACAGGCCCATGACCCACTTTGAATCTTTAGCCTCAGGCAACACTGCCAGAGACAACGGTAAAAACCTGAGCAGATCCTGCCATTCTCTTCCTCCCAATTCAGTCCTCTGCGCCGCCCTCCCCCTCCGATACCACTTTCATTTTCCTCAGCTTTGCAATGGCCATCACAGTTAAATAGGCAGATGGCATGTCAGGCTACAGAGCCAGTGAGAGAGTGAGCGAATGAGGATGAAAAAGGAAAGAGAGGGGAAACAAAGCCGGATGGAACGGCAGAGAATGTCAACGCATGGGGATCAAAGGAGCCAATAAAGACAGACTGAAATGAAAGAAAGTGAGAAATACAAGGGAAAAAGAAGAAAAAGACTAGCTAGAGTGAATGTTGACATCTTGATGCATTGAGAGATTGATCAGTTTCTGTTGGAGTGTGCTTTGGTGACACATGTCAATAAAAGGCACTGAGCTGAAGTGAACTGAAGCGACTGGAGTGTGCACTGAGAAAGGGAACCAGGGAAAGGAAGAAACAAAACGAGTACTGAGGCTAGTGCCATTTCTCCTCACTGAAATGGACTCCATTGAAACTTGCAGATGTGAGCTTGTGTGGAAATGCAAATTATTAGCCTGTGTGTGTACGCTGTAGATTAGGAGCAGTAATGGAATGGACAGAGGTGGGTGTAAGGAGAATGCTGACAGTGGACAACACCTCTTTTTCCCCTCCCAAAGGCAGATGAGACAGAGGAGTGCCTACAAACAAAGGCTACTCCCAGGGTATTTGACAAAGCCTTCATTTGAGGAGACTTAACAGCTTCCCTTTTGTCTATTAAAGTGTCTATTAAAGCATGCACTACAGTATAGTTTGTCTCTGATACTGTTCAACCTCCTACATTATGTAGATTTATTAATTCTTTTGTTATTGACCATATATGGACAACAGTGTCTAAAACAGTGTTTCTAGGGGTTAAGTGTGAAAAAGCAGATGTCACCCCACAATACTGCAATAACTGAGATGACACCCAAAAATGCAGATCTTTGAATTTACTATAGGGTTATTAAAATCCAATAATCACATGCTTTTATTATGTAAGTATAATATCGAGCATCTCCAGGTAAGAAAGAGATACTCCCAGTATTTCTCAAACTAAAAATATTATTTCTTTAAATCTAATTGCAGCATTGATATTACATGTATTATTCAGATTCTCTCATATCTATTGTCTCTTGCCTCCAGATGCAAAATGTTAATGCAGGGAATTAATGAGTCTCTATAAACTTCACCCTCGTCTTTCTCTGAATCTGCAGTTCCTGTATGCTCTCTTATCTATTCCAAGCACTCCAAGTCAACACACAAATAAGCACACATATACACCATCTTCTCCGTCTTATGTTTTTTTTTCCTAGCACCATTATCATTGCATTCCCTGCTCTCTCATCCTCCCTTTCATCCCCCAACCCCCATTTTTCCCCCCTCCATGTTATCCTCTATAAACCGTTCATTTGCTCCCATCCTCGTCCTCCTTTAGCCTCCCCTCTTTGTCCTCATCTTTCTCTCTCTCTCTCTCTCCTTCCCGATTTTCTTTCCTATCCTTATTCTCTCTATCTTTCCTCCGCCACTCTCCCTCACCGGCTTTCGGCGTCTGGGACTGATTACGTTTGAGGAGGCAGCAGCTGACCTTGAGGACCGGTTCCAAGGTCAGACCCGCTTGTCTGAGGAAATACAAAGACCAACACTTTCCCAAATAAAACACTAGCGCACACAACTGTGAGCATGCCCTCGCCATTGAAAGGCATTTACCCAGACGCACTCCCCGACTTGACACAAAGATTTATAGCAGCGCACCAGCCAGCAAACACACACACACAAACTCATACAGAGAAATAAATGTCAAACATAAGACAAATGTTATTCTGACACCATATTGTTACAAATATGCAGAGTGATTTGTTTGTAACCCATCATTTACATAAACAAATACAGACAGATTTGCAAATATGTCTTAACATCTGTGAAAGAAATCCTTAGAATTTTTATTGGGGAGAAATGAAGCAAATTCATTTAGAATTCCATTTGGTTTATATACATATATATCATTGGTTTTTACTGGTGTAGAGTGTTTGATACGATATTCCTCTCTGATACATGTTTAGCATGAACAAAACATGCATCACAGCAGAGATGATGACTTGTATTAGGTTAATAAAATGTTTACTACTGAGTAATTCATGTCGAACTAAAATTAAATTCAGTGATAAAATACATTTTGACACATCGGTCTTATCTAATAGAGATATTTACAGATACTGTAGATACTGTATGCCACAGATTACATTTATTTCCTCTCCATGACTGTACCAACTCACTAGTCTGGCTCACAGGATGTACTCTGCTGGAATAAAGCTGCCACTGAGCGACTACTACAGTTAACATTCTCCCCACTTTGTCTATCAGTAGGTAACCGTTTGTCAAACTCTCCCACGATACGTAAAAGTAGAGCCTCAAAGTCTTTTTTTTTTAACTGCAGTTGGAGTTAGTGCTGTCCAAAATGAGTTTCATTTATTTAAAGAAATACAAACTAGACCACCACCCAAGAATTTTTTCCCCTATTCCACAATGATATTGGACAGGTTCAGACCTACTGTATCTCCAGCAGTGCCACGTGTGCCTATAGGTCTGGTTACGCATGACTACCATCACACTTTAACCTCAAACACATGCATACAAGCTATGAACACACTTACATTTCTAACACAGGGTCAACTTATAAACTGGATAATTGGGGCCAACATAACATTTTATACACTGTCAGCATCAGCAGAACTTTGCAGCCTCCACCAGCCATGCAGAGATGTACAAAGCCTGTTAGACCCTGGAAATACATACAGTAATGATTCTTATTTAAATAAAACTTAACTTTATACACTGTTACCCATAAAGTTGGAATAATTTTCTTTTCAGACACATTCCTCTTTTTATTCCTATTTCTACACATCAGTAATCCCCTTTGACCAGGTACAATGTTTACATACTGACTCCCACTTACACTTTATCTATCAAGAATAAATCACATCACAATGATTTTCATCAGAAGAGGCAAACAATATCTTATTCTGACTTTATGGGCAACAGTTTATAAAGGCAAAATTATGAGCATGGTATGGTCACTTGTTATACTGTATCGTGACATTCTTAACAAGTTTTTATGTCCTCAAGCAAAGTTAATATAACTGGCCAGCTACATATGTTATTGTTTGTTACTTTGACTTAGATGTTACGCTCAACAATCTTCCATTTTCCAAAGAGTCCGAGACAGCTCATTCCTGACAGTATTTGGAATGCAGGGGACGACACGGAAGAATTAAACACCTATGAACTTCCTTATGAACTCCTTCCATTCCTTGTGGGTTTTACACTGACCAACAAGGAATAATGTTGCAGCGCTACAGTACTGTAGTCTCTTTTTTTTATCTCATGTTAATTGGTGTGAGTTTACACACAGAAACACACTGAAGCAGCTTCCAACACTTTCCTCAAACTTAGATTTAATGGTCATCATTAGAATGTATTTTCAAAATTGTATCTAACCTGTATTTAACCAAGAAATGCTCTTTGAGATTAAATATATCAAGTCTTTTTTAGAAGCATCTTGGCCCAGACCAGTAGTACAGATGACAGGGTTAGGGAATATTAGAGTTGAACATTCATAAGTAGCATAAGATCATAAACAATGAAGGAAAACAAAACCAACGGCAGAGGTTTAATTCCTGGAAGAACGCACACAAACTGGTTTGTTTTCTGGAGAACCCATAGTTGTCCATAAACACTGTTGTGAAAATTAGCCATGCCATGAAAACAGAACATCCAAGGGTAACAGCACATCAGCTAATTCATGTCACCGCCTCAAACGTCACCCGCTGCAGTTTGCAGAGTCAGTGAAATAGCACGGACACAAACAGGCCATTTCTCATATTTCCTGCTGTAACCCTGATTTCATGATTGGTAGCATTATCCGGTGCCTGGGCTGTACATGATTAGTGCTACAGTTTATGAGCACAGCAGGACAGTAACAGCAGATCTTTAGATTTGCAATACAAGGTACTGCCTCATTCATATGCATTCCACTATAAACAGTGGCAGTAACATCCAAAGTGGTTCTAGGAAAAAAGGGGTGGAAAAAAAATACTTAAATATTAATATTCATATAATCTATGTAGGTTAAATAACAATGTGTTGCAAAATATTATTTAACAACAGTAACATTAATGTGGTTTATGTAATAATTATAGTCTAAAAATTTTAAGTATACAATAACCAAAATGACCAATGACCATTCTATTAATGGTCTATTGTGTTGATATATTTACTTTTTACACACTATTTACACAAGGTATTTACCTCTGAATTGTATACAAGCGGAGACTGATTTGAAGGATCCCACATGTGTAGATCCACCTCACTGACTAAGATAAACTTCCAGTTCCTGTCATATAATGTGTTGCCAGTTAAACACAATGTATGCTTCCTATAAGTTTAATACATTTAACAATATAATCCAGCAATTTTCAACATTTTGTTGTTCTAGATATGTCATTTGAAGTGTTTTTTGTCAAATTTTAGTCACTGCAGGTGTGTGTTATATTTTCCCAGAAACTGCCATTTGTAGAAACTTACAGGGTCTGTATGAAGGGCAGGAAAGGGAATGTTGCATTTAAAGAAAAGCACATTGCAGTACTTTTAACTTCGCAAACAGAAGCAGCTCTAAATAAGGATTTGTTATATAGGACCATTTCTACTGCTTTCTACAGACAATACTTGAAGAATGCTATAGCTGTTTTTCTTTGGTTTGTTTATTTTATTATTTCCTTCCTTAAATATTTCCTTCACCTGTTATGGATGTTTTTATTGGATAGGACAAATGCAGTTGGTCTAAATAATACTGAAATCTACACCTATGCAACAACACACTTGTGCACACAGACACCCACATTCACACACCAGTGGAAAAGAAACTGGACTAACTTTGAGGTGGTTGAGGTTGTCCTCACAGGAGCTAAGAGGCTACAGCCACTCTGTTTCACAGGCCTTTCATTTTTCCCCTCCATTTCACACCTCTGTGTAAAGATGTAATGCCCTCAGGTGATGCCACAGGTCAGGATCTAGAGTCTTTAGTATGTATGTGTTTGTGTGTATTAGAACATTGCCCTCCATCTCCTGTAGCTGTCGGTTTATCTGCAAAACCCATCATTCCATCATCTTTTATCTAAAGTATCCCTTTGTGCAGTTCATCTACAGAAAGTCTGATTTTAGCATATTCCCCTTCATAATCAGGAAAATCACCTTTAAAATCACCTCCTCCTCCTTTTTGCTACAGTGTTGCTACAACTACTCCAGTCAATTACATTTCTCTCTCCCTTATCTTCCACTTTCTTCTTGTCCTTGGACTAAAAATACTCACATCTTATTTGAAAGGAAAAAATCCACTTTTTCTTCACTAAGGCATTGCAAATATATTCAGAATTAGTCCTTCAACAGCATTCAAGGACTTGAATCGTGGTCCAGTGTTGCATAATACCATCAGCCATTGTGGGTAAAATATTTCAGGTTTAAAAAAAAGAAGCTAAAACACAGGGCAATTATAACTAGAAAGACTCAGGCAGAGAGATGAATAAAGGACAAGACAAAGAGGACTATCTCAGAGGACATACCTTCAGTGTGGATAGCAGACACGTAGCTCCAGTTGTATCTCTTCACAATGTCCACCATAGCTCTCGCCTGCTGGGCATCTGAAGGCACGACTCGCATGAAGTACTTGTAAAGGCTCTGACATGACAGAAATTAAATCAGTGACATGCAAATTACCCAACATCTGAAACCAAGGATGCACATCAAAACATAGTGTGATGAAGCCTTCGAGGCACTTTGCTGATTTATTATTATTATACCGATTTCTTGGCTTCCGTAGTTCAGAAGGGGCGACTAAATAACAGCAAAAACATAATTAACAACCACTAGTATTGGAGACTATCCTCCAAATTGTTATTTTAAGCATCAGTATCAGCCCGCAGTTTTACATTGAGTGACACTTCCAATAATCAGTCAAGTCTGTTAAATTAAAGTGACTGTTAAATTAAAGGATAATATTCCCCTTTTCTGATATAACATAGGTGGCATTATTATCTGTGCTGCTTCAAAAATGTCTCACCTTATCACTGAGGTCCATACTGGTGGCGGAGTAGGCAATCTGTGGTATGTTGAACAGCTGTAGAAGGTTCTGAACCTGAATGGCCACCGAGCTCGACCCCGGCCCAATTAAACCCACGATGGGTTTCTTTCCCCGCATCGGGGTGGCGGACGGGTCAGCACATTTCATGGTTGATCCCCCGCCTCCTCCCCCTCCCCAGGATCCTCCGCCACCCCACTCCTCCGCCTCATCGGACGACACCAGTGAATCCCGGATGAACTCGATGCTTTGCTCCAGAGCCACGGCTGAATGCCAACAAGAGTCCCGGATCTCGCAGCCCAGGCTGATGTTGGGGAGGATTAGCGGGTCGGCGTTGATGCGGTCCAACGTGTGCATCATGGCCTCCACGCGCTGGATGCCATACTGCTCCCGCACTGCGCCACACTTGCGTTCGTGTACCTGTAACAATGGGGTGGGAGATAAACTAAAAATAAACTGACGTGAACTCTCAACCAAAAACTTGAAACATATTTTAAATGTTTTTGCCAGTAGGTGCTTGTCTGTTAGACTAATGTTTTTATTCTCACACAGGTGCAGTGATCAAGGTTCAGAGTAATTTTGTGGTTTGCAATTACTCACAATGAGGCGGAACAAGCTGAAATGTCAGTGGGCAAACTACAGCTTCCTGGAGCAGCTAATGGTGGTTGAATGCTCATGGACCCATTTTAAAATGCTGATTTTCCAACAAATATTTAAATAGAAAAAAACGTTTTCGACTCGTTATAGATTACATTGTTGCTTTGACTATACTGACAGCGGGATTACACTGCAGTACCAGCATGAAAAGAATATGGAAAACACAACAAACGCTGAATTGTGTTTGTGGTTAATTTGTGATGAGTACTTTCATGCAGAAAATAAATCTTAAGCAACAAAGATATTTTCATAATACAGTCATTTTTTCTGAGCATCAGTAGAACAGCCGTTTAGTCAGAACAACAATGGCACAATGGCTTATGTTTTGCTTGATGTTTCTAGCCACCGCGTGTCATATGATAAAAATAAAGAAATGAAAAACAGTGTCAAACAGCATCAGCTAACAACAGGTCCATCAACAGAGGGAGTAGTTTAGTGTAGTTTACTTTCA
This sequence comes from Apogon talboti, assembly GCA_037367365.1. Taxonomy (NCBI): domain Eukaryota; kingdom Metazoa; phylum Chordata; class Actinopteri; order Kurtiformes; family Apogonidae; genus Apogon; species Apogon talboti. The sequence continues at coordinate 16,553,683 of JAPQRQ010000006.1, read as the reverse complement.
GATGCAGAATTGGTAGTAAATGTAGTAAGTTTGGCTAAACTAAGCTAGTCAATGTTACATTATATTAATCAAAAACAGGAAGTCTGAGAGTCATTTAACTATTTGTGTTTTCTATCATGTCTATCACCACATATGTTATTTTTTGAGTGGGTCTAGAGTTCATCATGATATTGTTTTATACCCATCTCTTGTTCTGTTTTTATTGTTCATTGTTTGTGCCTGTACTGGAAGCTGCTGAGACAATGTTATGTGATCATAGGCTGAAGACAGTGTGTTTGGCTGCACCACAGGCTGTAGCTTTCAACATAGTCTATGCTACATGGATAGAGTCTGAATAAACGTAAATGTATTCAGACAATTTCATGAACAAATGTTGTAGCAGTCTAAAATTCACCTCAGCATTATTATACTATTTCCTTTTATGTCTTAAGGTTCAGCATCTTGTTCCTTTTCTCTTTTTTTTACTTTATTTAATATCACCTCTGTGCCTACTGTATTAGCTAATCCTTTGGATGATATATATTTCTTTCTTTGTCATGAGCACAATTGGAAATAATTAAAACGAGCTCTATATATGTTATTATGATGTACGCTAAACCTGATTGCTCAATAAAAATATTTAACAGAAAATTCACCTCAGCACAGGTACAAATAGTGTGAATCAGGAGAGTATTTTGTATTTTTGTGTTGTTTAGTCATCATATCCCTAGTGTGTACAACTCTTAGGACACACACACACACACACACACACACCATCACACAGAAACAGACCTTGTCAGCAGGCGGCTGGTGATGGACAGAGAACAACGCTCCAATGATGATATCACCAGGAATGTGTGCTACAACTCGCCGTTCGTTGGACTGGGCAGAGTCACTTTGTTCAGGGCCCACCCAAATGGGCAAAACAACCAGCAGCCAAAGCATCGTCTTGGTCCGTTTTGGAATCAAAAGTGGAGAAAATATCTGAGTTGTTGAAGAGCGGCGTTACAGGGAACGGCCTGCCAAAAAAAGACTTTTCCTCGCCATTGCACAGGCCCGTGGCACTTACAAGTTTGCGAAAGCCGACAACTTTAATGTATTCCCTTTTTCTTCTTTTCCTTCCAATTTCAAGGTGGGACCATCACTGCAACAGCTGAGACAGGTGCAGCAGTGCAACCTGTGAAATTCAAAAGAAAATGTGGGCTAAGTCTCATTGGTTGAAATAACTCCCCGGTTCTCCCAAACACAAGGCACAGTTGGTCTCCACAGTAACAGATGACAGACAGACATGTTCACATAAACCTGTGAGCAGAAAACACTGTGTTAGAATATAAAACAGCTTTGCAACCGATACTATATTCACATTAAAAACACAGTAGTATTGGATAGTCTGATACATTTCATTTTATATGACACAAATTTAAGTGACTCTGAAAAGACTTTTAACATTTGAAATTGACTGAAACACATTTAGACTTACAACCTTGAGTATTTCTATAGATGATAACCTTCACTGGCCTCATGATTTGATTGACCTGAAACTGATTTACAGTAGTTGTGTACATTTATCTGCTAAAATGTAGATTAAACTGAATTAAAGCCTTGATTAACAATGCAGTAGTGTGGTGGACAGTTTTTTTTTTCTCATTGGTTCTCATAAAGACATACAAAAAAGCATGACTTTGCAAGCTGTCCTGTTTCTCCCGGAGAATAAATCACTGCACAGAATCCCTGTTTGAACTTCTCAAAAACACAACCACAACATCATATCTGATTTTACGGTTTCCATTTGTAATCTCTAGTTGTCTGACAAGTTTAATTCACAAGAAAAGATGTGACACCACCAAGGCCACATAAAACTTCTGACAGCCCCATTTTTCACTTTAATTTCTTCTTGCTTTGGTCTGAGAAGATAAACGCTACTGTTGAAAAGCAATGATAAATCCAAGAGATGCTTCAGTAAATATATATCATTTTTTAAGTGCCTTCCACACAACTCGATCCAAATCAGACTTGGAGGGTAACACTCATATGCTGCCACTGCTTTATCATTACAGCTTGGATTGCTTTTTAGACTGAAACAAAGAATGTCATACGTCCTCTGGCACAAACAGTGCAGTCAGGGTATTCGGTATTCCGTTTGTTGTAGGAAAGAAGGTAGACTACTGCATACGCCTTGTCGTTATAAATTATAGAAAGCCATTAATGATGTGCAAATAGAAGTAACGGTGGAAAAAAACCCATTGCAAAATGTGGATAAGCCAGCCTCTAAGTGGATAACTCAACAACCACACAGGCAAACTGTCAACCAGATAGGAAAGAAATAACTTTTGACCCCTAAGTAAACTTTGAAACAGTCATTCCTTTGCATTAATGGCTACGATTTCATTTGCTCCACCTCAGAGCTACTAGATATTTGACTTCACAGCACTAGAACATTTTAATTGACTGTAACCAGCAGGGGAGCTGGGACATTTTAGACAGCAAAGGATGGCACTCACTGACTATGCTAAACAGGATCAAGGTCGTGACAGGGATGTTGCAGAGTCGAGGAAGGAGAACAAGAGAGAAATTTGACAAAGCGGGGTTATGGTGAACACAAAAACATAGGATGACAGGATGAGGCGGATGCTGAAGAAATGATGGAAACGAGCAAGAGGACAGACGAAACAGGAATCGGAAAGATGAGGGGAGAAGACACGAACAGAGCAAGAATGGTAGGGGGAAAGAGAGAAGTGAATGAGGAATGGGGAGAGGAAAAGAGATCAAGAAAGAGGAGATAAAAAAGAAGAGAGCGATAAAAAGAAGCATCAAGGGACAGAGTCTTACTGCACGTAATTAACATACAGACAGGATGGCAACACGGCTAACTGCTGCTCGACTAATGAACAAATCAAACAAAACTCAGCACTCTCTAACATCATTCTATGATACAATATTTCCTGTCTGCCTGTCTGTCTGTCGCACTGTCTCTATCACATTAACGTGGCAACTCAAATGTCCAAGCCCTATTCTCTTAAAGCTTTACCCCCACCACTACACCATATACAAATCACCACTCACAAAAACACCATTAAAGCACTCATTTCTCTCTCTCCTTAAGACAAGTCACTGTTTCTTTTGTGATTTCTCACACATTTAGTGACAAACATGCTGAGACTCTCCGTCACGCTCCCCCTCTGCGTCTCCCTCTTGTTGCGTAGGCCTAACTGTAGCTGAAAGGAAAAGAAAATCAAATCCTCATTCCCTAAACAAACATCTCACACACGCCATTAGGCATTTATATCTCTAAGTCTGTCTAAACTACACACAGGGGCATTATAAAACCTTTCAAATCAACTTTTAAAGAGACGCATAACACGGGCAGGGACAAACATTCTTCCTCTCTGGCTTTCATTAGCACTGACACACTGTTTTAATGTGTTGAGAAAGCATTTAATTTACTGCGTATTTAACAGGAACAATAACAATTACAATTTATTTAAAAGCATCTCTCGTGCACAAACACATTTACTGTCTCTGTCTTGTTCTGTATGATGCATTTGCAATTAATTATGGATCAGGGATACACTCTTTGCTCTTGCCTTCATCTGTGCAGCTTGACTTTGGCTATTAAAACTTCCCAGACTTAATTGTTTGTGATCAGTACACACATATTTACATACAGGGGCGCAACATGCTAGTGCAAACATTATATACCATGTATAATATATGTGCAAATACCTACAATATTTCAGAGTGAAGAGGATCATTTTTTCTCATTAATTCTCTTCAGTGGTCAAACTGACTTTTTAAGTGACCAAATATTTCTAAGATATGCAACCATATATCCTCACCTCAGTAGCCAATATTAGACATTTGCCTCTTAAAATTGATTATGTGTTTAATAAAGGAATATGTTCTGGAATATTCCTGTCAAAATAAACGCACAAAGTAAACAGGCATCAGTAACAGTCTGCAAAACTAAACTAGGTTCCTATTATTATTTCATTATTTGCAGGAAACTAAAATGGGTCATGCTGTTTTTTTTTTCTGTTATGTGCACGGTTTACAAAAACAGAAATATTTTGGAAACTTCAAGTTATTTGGGGAAGGCTTTTGCTGAGTAGGCATGTGACACTGTGCATTTATGAGCCTCTAGTGGACAGAAGTACTATTTATTGCACCTGTGCCCCTGCAAAACATCACGTTTCAGCAAGGTTCATTTCCATCATTACCAATCTCTGGATCGTTTTGTTTAATGATCTGGGGTGCCAGAGGTTCTGTTCCTGCTGCTCAGATCATAGTCAGTGACTGGGATGTAGACACTAAATACATGTACCGGTTGCACAGTCCTTGCATAGTGTTTTTTCCTTGCAGTGACTCCTCTTGAAGTGCAGCCACGTCCAATTATTTTTACTGTTAAATAAACCCCAAAGCATGAATCAAGCGCAGCACAGTTGAGTCGTGCATGCACACTTGAAGGCTGTCTCCCTGGGGGATGTTAAGCCGTATCAATAATACATGGATAGTCATTGTTGTCACGGGGTCACAACACAGTGTCGACTTTACCTGCCGCTGCAGCAGACAAGGTGTGACGGAGCGGCGCCTGCTCAACTCCAACAAACAAGCTGTGACCTTAAATCACTTCATTCTGCTCAATTTCAAGAAGGACTCAAAGCCTATACTGGGAGTCGTCTCAATCGGTTTAAAGCGACCTCATTTGTGTCTTCCACCCCTTCTTCTCCTGCAGCTTTTTGGAGATTTAATTCACATTCCTATAGAGGTGTTTGGATTGATTGTCTGCGAAATATCATTCAACTACAGCATTTGGTCTGAATTCAGAGACAGCAACAATGCCTGGCGCAGCACTGCATCTGTCAACCGCAATGGGTAGATCAGACTCAATCATTTGCACCAAATCAAACGACCAGACACCGTTTTATTGCAAGAGGATGGTGCAAAACATGACAGAGACACCGTCTGAAATGAACATGGCTACAGCATGCGCCGATGAAAACCGGGTTTCTGATCGGTCCCTTCCTTAATGACATCTTCCCCAGTGAAATCGGCTGCCTCCTTTAACTAGGCTACACCGATACGGGATGTTACCTTATGATTACATTTAAGGACACCTAGTCCGAGCGCCACTGCGAATAAGACTCTACACAAAACAGCAGGGACTGCAGGAAATAACAGTACAACAATGGTTTAAAGACTCCAAGAGGCAAGAGAAGTCTAAAGGATTAAATGAAGTACATAGGACATATTTGTACACATCAAAACAGAGTCTTACCTCATGTGCACCTATGTGTCCCCCTGGCGTGGGTCCCGCTGGATAATTAGATTTCAACTTAACTCTCAGTGGGAAAAAGAGATCCGGGCGATAATGTGTAGTCCAATGTCAAGCACACCGGAGCCGCATCTGAGTACTGTGCAGCCTGCGAGCTTCCTCCGTTTTCTAGTCACGCACACCTGAGCCTCTCTCCAAACACCTCTCTCCTTTCTCCCAGCCCCTATCCCCTCCTCTGCTCCTCCGCCCCTCTCCCCTTCCCCTCCGCTCACCTCCCTCCAAACACATCTCTGGTACTTTGAACTTGCCCAGTGTTTTCCCACTCTGTCTATCTCTCGTCCGCTTTACGCAACATATGTCCATCAGTCCTCAACATTTCCCTCTCGTCATTTTATCTAATTCCCCAGTAATTCACTTCAATCCACTTTTCACCAATCACTTCTTCTTCTTCTTTATCTTTTTCTTCTTATTATTATTTATCTTTTTCTTCTTCTTCTTCTTTATTTTTTTCTTCTTATTATTATTTATCTTTTTCTTCTTCTTCTTTATCTTTTTCTTATTATTATTTTTCTTCTTCTTCTTCTTCTTCTTCTTCTTCTTCTTCATTCTGATTGTAATGGGATGAAAAATAACTTGTCTCTTGCCATTGACTATAATGTGATATTTTTTTTTCCAAAGTTGGGGCCCGTTGGGTACAGGTTCAGGGGGCGGGACTTCTGCTCTCTATTCCACCTGAGATCTAATTAATAGAGTAATGATTTAAACATGGACCTCCAGATCACTTATTAGAGGCTCCAAATAAAAGAAATGAGTCCAGACTGACTCCTGGGGGAAAAAATAATGACTTGGTATTTTTAGAGACTCTCAGGTTTTTTGGCTCCACCCTAGTGCCAGTTAGTAGGTATTACAACTTTAGGATACTTGCACATTAGTTTCATTTTGGAACATTTTGAACAGATCTTCTCTGCTGTTTTCTAAAAGCACCAGTTTTGTCTTTTCCTTACCCTTGTCCATGCTCAATCAATTTTTACCTATAAGAAGTGAAAGCTAATTATTATTTGTTTCTTAGTCAATGTGTTGCCATTAGCCTATTAGCAGCTACACCTAGACCATGTTGGACTCAAAGCTGTTGTCAAAAAGAATCACCGGACTTTCATCTCTTTGTTTCTGTTGGTTCAGTGTTTAATAGGCTATTTAGTGGAATTATGCAGAAAGTAACGTGTTGACCCGTGGGGAATCACGGGTTCTAGATGTGGTAGTTTTTTTACCTCTCAGCCAACTTCGAGCTGAAGGGGTATTGTAATTTTTATGTCATTTGTCCGTCTGTCTGTCTATTCATCTGTCCATCTGTCCATTCAACAATGTAATCGCATTATCTGCAGAATGCATTGAGATATCCACACCAAATTTATACCATGTACTGTATACATCTTGGCATGGCTTGGTTTGTTGGGGTGATATGTTTGCTTGAAACAGCCATGTGCAGTTTTAATATCTGAGTACTTTCAAATATATATATGTATGTAATAAGTTTTACACATAGACAATCTAATCTAAATTATAGGGCAGTAACTTTCAACAGAATCTTACACTATATTTGGCAGAGGGGTATTAGTGTGCACGCTAGGTATTTTGCTGGGAAGAGCTGACTTATGGGAAAAGATGTTATGTTAGTCTATATTTAGTTAGTCTATACATTCTTGGTAAATTCCACTGGCATTTTCAGTTGAATAACCTCTCAGCTGGTATGTCGTGTTTTCGTACATGAAATTTGACACCACCATGGTTCCTTTGTTTATCTGTTGCTAGGTAACCCACTTCAATTCTATGATTCTATGATTCTGGGCATTGCAGCATGATTGTAAGGCTACTGTATTTCAAAGTTACTAATATCTCCCAAAATATTGGTCCTATTGAATTGTCATTTTCGCTAGTCTCTTCATTGACCAAAAATACATAAGTCTACCAAACTGTAGCAGTCAGCTCTTTCCGAATTTTGTGTGATGCCCGAGACACACACACAAACAGAGTCCACTTCCCTTTTATAATATAGATGCGATATAATATCCAAAATTATGCTTCAATAAGAGAATAACCACCTGAAATTTTCATGACCTGAGTGAGTCCTACACATGAAGACAGCCATGTTTCTACGGACACCCAGAATGATCAAATTACTCTTCTACCCTAATTTACCATTTGGACTTGTGTGGCTCAAATCTTTTGGCACCCTTTACTAATTAATGTTTTTTGGGTTTTTTTGCTACACATTGATGGAACTCATGGAAAAAAAATTAATAAAAATAATCAATGAAGAGGTGGCAACTGTGAAATGAATGATGCCTAAGTAACTAGGCCAAATAAATAAAGGATGACCACAAGCAAATAATAAATAAATTAGGAGATGTTTGTGCAAATAAATAAATAAATAAATAATCTTAGGACCAGTGCTCCCATTTCCTCATGTTTAATATGTCAATATCAAATTTATTTGGAGATAATTTCTATGGAAAAACATGTTGAGCCACTGAAACATAGACCATATCCTGTCTCAGTGGTCCTTTTACCATAATGCATATTGTTTTTGTATAAGCCTTTATTTGTTGCTGAAATACTGGCAGATCAATAAAAGGAAAAGTAATACTGGTGCAAATAGCAGAATTATGATGCATATTGACGACAAACAGCAGGGTGCTTTATACTGCAGACACTTACTGGAAATAATGCAAACTTTATCAGTTCAATTCATTATTTTATTAGAAGTCTAATTAATTTCCACGAATTATCCTGGTGTGAGGGATGAATGCTGCCTCCTGTGTTTCTCTCTCTGTGATCAAATAGACATCAGAGGTGACACTGTGGGCTGGGGTAACGATGCAGTGAAGGAGATCGATAACATTTGAAGTTTCATAGCGGTCACTGGAGTAAAGCACCATTAACCTATACAGCTTAGCCTGGCGTCCACCTAAAAGACCCACACAGATCAAATCATTAAAGATAGAAAATCAATACAAATGTAATGGAAACATCCCGCTCCTCTGCAGCCGTCTGCAGCCACACTGACACTATACTGCCAGGAACCACAGGCTATTACTAGGTTTTGCACGGGAAAAGGCTCGTGCATTTCATCTGGCAAGACATGTACTTCACCCCACCTTTAGGTTGATGCGATTGTGTTACTATTTCTGATTATTTCACACCTTACATATCAAACTTGTTGATGTTTTTATTTCATCATCGTGAATGCCTGCAGGGCACACTGAATGCTCAATGTCTGATTTTTGCAACTCTGTAGAGACCTGTAAGCCAATACCAAAACACCAAATGGTCTCAACTCTCTGTACTTCCTAAAAACGAGCATTACCCGACATAAATCTTGCAGCAAAAGTAGAAGGATTTACCGGAGATTAAACATAACCATATGTGCAATTAGGTCGCTACCAGATTTCACTGAGGATCATTCAAAATACTAACACAGCCTATAGTTTTGCATAAACATATAGCTTGCATTGGATCTGAATGAGTTTTACAAATAGATTTCTGCACATCTATCAGTGGTTTTGTTTTAATTTCATGTTTTGCAACGCAGTTTATACCAGAGGTGACCATTCAAGATCCATCCCCATTCGTGGACTTGCAAGATTTTAAGACCAATAAATGTCTTTTTTTTCCTTGCGATGCTGTTATTTTCCTCCACGAGTGGAACAGGAAAAAAAAAAAGGTAAGTCAATAGCCACATACCGTTGCGTACAGGACAGGTGACTGTTCCTGGAGAAGCACAGCATCCCCTCACACATCCATCAGAGCATCATGCTCGCGGTGGTTAATCTACTTTTTCACTATGGCAACAAATGAACTCTCTCTCTCTCTCTCCTGTCGCCTCCTGCTCCACGCGCTCCAATGAGGAGGCTCCACTCGCGTCGCGCAGGGTCACCCTCTCTCCGCCTGGGTTTCTCTCTCCCTCTCTCTCTGTCGATGTCACACCTACCTCCAAGATACCATCTGGAGATGATACTGATGGAGAGGAGTCCGAAAAGAAGACACAGACACTGAGGGAGAGGCAGGGAGAGGCGGCTATGGGATGGAGGGGGGGTTTAAAAGCTTGGCTATGACAGGGCTGGATTAATTTTCCAGCCAAATGCATTTGGGATTAGTAGACCATTAAAAGAGCATAGACATACACATGCACACACAACTACACAATTTCAGACGCTTTCTTTCTGTGATACACACGCAGACTGGATGAGGCTTTAGCTGATAGGCTGATAGCCTTACTAACCCTGACCTCTGCCTCTCCATTTTCTCACTCTGACTGTCACTTTTCTGAGCTCGGTTTAACACAATTTAATGGTCTAACAGGTTACCGTACAAACACACATTCACAACTGATCAGAATCTAACTCTTAGACCTCCTGTGTTTTTGATGGATGTTTTAAAGAGTTGTAACCGAAAGCACAAAAATACCTAAATGTATCCTAGAATGTGGTTCATCTTCTAAAAAACACACAATTGTTCAGTTCAGCGAAATTAACACACATATTATGTCCCTGTCCAGTGAAATGATTGCAACTGATTAGCACTGGTCCATCAATGTATAGTCTGACCATAAACTGCAGCCTTTATCCATATCCTCTTAAACTCCTGTTGTCTGTAAAGCTCATTAACCACATACTGATCCTGCTATACTTTAATTTATGACCAGCTTTCAACACTTGCCATTGATCCAAATTATTTAAGTACCAGTGACTAATGACCTTGTGTTTAATACATAAGAAAACACAGCTTGATTTGGAGATTAGATCAAAAGATTTTGCCTGACTAAATGTTATGAGTAAATCATCTGTAAGTCTCGGTGCATTTTTAGACGCAGTCATTTATAACAAAATCCCTTCTCTCTCGTCGACGGAGCTTGAACACATGGGACATTTTTGTCTGCTGTCACATCACATCTTGTCCTTGATTCTCTAAATACAGCTGTTTAGGTCTGATGAAATGCGGTAATGATCCAGGGTCACATTTCCACAGCAACCCCCTCATTGCTGAAGTAGAAAACATTTTCAACCAGAAGCTAACATATCAGAGCAATTTGTCTCCTAAGCGTTCCCTCTTTTCACACACATTCACACACATTAATCAAGAGCAACACTTACAACTTGACTGACTCGGATCAATTTGGATCAATAAGTGAATTAATAATGATGGAAATGACACAAATCAATGAGTGTTAAGCTGAGTGGGCTGAATCAGAGGACTGGGTTAAAAGGTATGACACGTGGAGTTCATCCAGTTACAGCGACGTATGTGTGTATCTGACACTGGAAATGTTAAGCAGAGTGCGTGGGCTGCCCTGGAGTACATCCCATAATGACACACTCCCAGTTAGAGCAAAATAACATTACAGTGGCACAACAGTAGCTACAGGGAGTCCTTATGCAACATACCTGCACTCTGTGTTCTGTATATTGGTGTGTTATCATTGTGCATCACATGCATGCCAGCATCCATAGGCTAAAAACCTCCTTTTTCGCTACACTCCCCCGCAAATCATGAGCACAACAGAGTCAGTGTCACAGTCTGCAAATCAATTATTCAATGGTATTTCAAAATAACAGTGGATACCCATGGTTGCCATAGACACACAGCTGATTTACAGGGTTGTCACTTGTCTATGATATCCCCACTCTAAGTAGGACAAACAGAAAAAAAAACTACGACGCACTACGACATAATGCACAGCAGAGAAGAAGGGACGTCACTTATCGAAGATTCACTCCATTGGTGTGATTCCTGCTTCACTGACCAGAAAGATTAGGTTTTAATATGACTTGTTTGTCTTAAGTGAATTATTAGACACTCACTGTGAGGTTCTATTCCAAATTCTCAAAGCACATGGGTGTTTCAGTCACAGCATCAAAAAAGAACTATATCAAATCAGGCAGACTGCGGACAAATTTCCATCCAAATGTACTGAAATCTGAACCAACGTTTCAGACAGGTGGAATAATAACATGCGACTTTATGCAGGTTTTCATCTGCTGCTGTTGTATGAATATTAGGAGTTGGATTATGGAGATAAGCAGCATGTCTGACTGTCCATCTCAGAGAAAAAAGACAGGGTTTAGTCCTCAGTTTGATTGGTCATCACCTTAATGTGACATTAAATGAATCAAGTTAATGTAAGATATGGTCAGTTAAAAGTGTATTTTAAAATTTTGCCATTTAGAGGTAGTATCTTGACAAATTTTGTCTTCATTTATGCACAAATTGAAAATGTGCAAAATTTGCAGTCAATTTACTCTTTGCCCTACATTTGGCTCGTTGGGATTCGGTCCCCTTATTTGCATTTAAATTGCAGTACATACAGTATCTGAACATTTTTATTTTGACATTAGACACAGATATGCCCAAGTCTGTAAAAATGTTGAAACACACAGAAACGTACATGAATAAAATGAAATAATCTCATAGGCGGATATATGGCTAATTATTATACAGATTTTTGTCCATAATTAAATAACCCTCTGCAGCAGACAGATGTTTAGTAAGTTACAACAAATGCTGTGTTGACAAATCAAGTTTCATGCATAGAAAATGCAAATTCAACCCTTTTTAAAATAGACTTTATCCTCAGATCCAGCAGGCTGTTCCAGAGTCTGGGTGCATACAAACTAAAGCAGCCTCCCAGTCAATGTTAGCTGTCAGCACAGGTTGACAAGCTGTCATAGTGTCTCTGACTATCCTGAAAGCCTGATAACAGGGACAGCACACAAAGTGGAGATGTGGCAGCAATGTAAAAATTTTACCCAGCAGTCATGGAAAAATACAATTTGCACAATCCCAATGAAAACACAAAATAGACAGTTTTTAGTCTGAAGTTACCCATAATAGTTACAAGGATCATTACGCATTAAAATTCAGTGACCCTGCTGGTGACTTGGTTTGTCTGAGCAAAACTGCACCAATGGATGGCACTTAATGTCGCTGTCAACCTGATAATGACAATAAAGATTCTATTCTATTCTAAAAGCCAAAAACATAAAATATTCAACAAAATTAAGAAAAATAAAAATTCAAGAATTTGCCACCAATTTCATTATGCTTGAAAATAACCTATAGTAGTAGATCATGAGTCTGCCACCCACCTGTTGAGTCCTTTCCCATGGAATAGACAACGTATTTGATCCACAGGTGTAACAGCAGGCGACTCAGTACAACGACAACTCCCTCTGTTTTAAAAGCACTTCTCTAATTATCAAGCAGAGATTCACATTTTCATATTTTCTAATGAAAACAGAAACAAAACCCAAGCGAAAACAAAGCCTCACTCTGTGATAGAAATCAGGTCGATTAACCTCTCATGTGTGGAGAGCAGCAGAAGGGGTTTTAATATGAACTGGGTTTCTGTGGAAAATAATAAATTAAATAAAGTACAGTCTAATCATCATGTTCTCATATTCTAGTGCTTAGAGGAACCATGCTGCGACCAGTGGGAAGGAAGTAATCAGATCCTTTATACATAGAGCCTTTTAATAAAACTGTGAAAATACTCCACCATAAGTAAGAGTGAGTAATTATTAACGGCAAAACACATAAGTTTTCATTGTGCAGGAAAATGGTCCAATGTCATGTTTTAACAGTTGCATTAAAGTGTTTGTTGCATTTGACTTTTGAGGCTGAGCTCATGTGAACTATACTGTTGCCCATAATGTTGGAATAAAATAGTTTTACCTTTTGTCATGAACTGATTGTGACGATGTGATTTGTTCTTGATAGATAAAGTGTAACTGGGACTATATAACAATAATATATAATGTATAAAGAGGAATAACAAGAGGAAGAAGCCTACAGCTGTGAAACTCTTGTCCCCTAAAGAGGACAAAAAATGCATTGCTGGATCTTAAGAGGACATGATGGAGTTTGGGGGACAAATGCTTCAGTATTTTAGGCACTGTGGCACTAAATGCTGTTTTTTTTAACAAATAACGGGTCACACTGCCCTCTTGTGTTTGGTCTGGATAGAAAAGCAGATTCAAGAGAACATCATTTAGTAATATTTACTTGGCGTCACATGGTTGAATAAAATATCTAGAGTTGTGATGTTCTTGGAAAGCCTATCTGAGCATCAGAGGAGCCCTGCGGACAGCCTCATCCTGTGATGCTCATTCCTGTGCGCTCCAGTGCGTTCCTGCAGTGGGATAAGCTGCATCCCGTGCCTGGCTACGGCAGCATGTGACCGGCTTGTGATGCCGAGACGTGCGTGGATGACCTTCTGCGCCGATCCAGACTGTAGCCTGAGAGTCTGCACAACCCGGAGAGGAAAAAGAGGAAAAGGAGGCTAAATCTCTCTCTCTCTCTCTCTCTCTCTCTCTCTCTCTCTCTCTCTCTCTCTCTCTCTCTCTCAGTTTAAACATATTGTAAATTATTGTGCGGATGATCGTCACGTTGTACCATGTGGTTGAGATGACACTTTCTTAAAGACTTATTGTAATCTGTAATAAACCGTTTCAAAACTCTGTAATTTTTATAAAAATGTCTAAATGAAATCTTTACATATTATTATTAGTTACCATAACTTTCACCTAATTTTATACTATTACATTCTAGGTATATCATGGGCTACTTTAATTCAATATTCACTTTATTGATTATAGTTTCTTGAATTCCTATCTGTGCTGCATCTACATACCCAATTAAAATATATTCTACATAACATACATACAAGTGGACAGAGTAAGACAAGTGACAAAAAAACACGCAAAATATAAACCTGGATAATTCCCCCAGAAAACACTTAGATATTAAAGTTAGGAACTCATCATACAAAGGTACATTAAAGTGCTGCAATTCAAAAAAAGTCTTTCCAAATAGAATTTTACATATGCACTGTTGACTATGAAGTTGGAATAATTTTGTTGTCAGACACATTCCTCTTTGTATTCCTATTCATACACAGCAGTAATCACCTTTGACCAGGTTCAGTGACCACATACTGAGACCCAGTTACACTTTATCTATCAAGAATAAATCACACTACTACAATTATTTCATGAGAAGAGGTAAAAATATTTTATTCCAACTTTATGGGCAACAGTGTTTATACAGTATTGTCTGAAAGTCTTAGGCCACCTTTAGCTTTGTTGTTTTTGTAGGGTTGAAATGAGCATACATATTTACAGTATTTCTCATGCATTTTACTTCAGATACAACAAGAAAATACAGAAAATATGTGCACAGCTATAAAAGACTCAAAAAACTGAACTAAATGGGTTCTAAAGGTTAAAGTCACTATTTCGTGTGACCTCTGACCCCATGACAAGCAGCACAAAGAGTTGGAAACACCTGACATGTGTTGAATACAACCTGGTATAAAACATCAGATAATGTAATAAATGAGGTATTGTCTAAACAAAAAGGTTAAAGGCATGTTAAGTGCAAAGGGAGGTCGCACTAAATATTACATCTTTGATTGATGGAGGCTGTTTTTTTCCCTGAGACTTTTGTTTGGTCTAATTCCCATATATTCAGATTGAATCTTGATACAAAGAGTGAAATGCATTTGTGCGGTCATTATAATGGTACTAAACCAACAAATCTAATGTTGGTCTAGGACTGTTGCACTGTACTGTATACAGAAAATAGATCAGCATTGAAACACACACAAATCAGAACTGAATTTTTTTTCTATAATTGTTTTTTAGTTTTTAAAACCATTCACATATTTGCTGTATATTCCAGTTGTACATATGTTACTACAAAGATTGAGAATGTATATGTGTATATATGGGATCGTCTGGACAGAGAAAGGGACAACGACCACAAGAGCTTCTGGAACATTCTGAAGGTGTTTAATATAACAGAGTATTTAAGAAAACATTCAGCCAGTCAATCCAAGAGAGTCAAACTTTACTGAATCCAAATGGAGGCCATACTGAATATTGACTTTACCTGCACAATCTGTTTGGTTGTAATTTATGTGTATATGTGTTTCAATGCTGTGCACATATTTTATGGCATTTCTTGTAAGAAAGAAAGACTCACACACCCATTACAACCTTGAAAAAACAACAAAGCTAAAGGCTTTTGCACAGTACTGTATACATATGCATACATACAAACACATAAATGCCCATTATGTACATACATGTAAACATCCATATGGATCTACATACGGTACCAATACAGAAATAAAAACAGTCAGGCTGATCATATTCTATCCTAAAATCATTTACCAGATTTTAGTTGAGACAGTACCAAAAGAGTTTCTATTTTGTGTATGTATCTACAGACACAGACACAACCATTCCACTATGTTGGACCACTGGACTGAAGTGTGTGATTGTCTACCGTATCCTATTGTCACCAACAACACAAGTGATGATACATGAGTAACTTTTAAGACAAACACTGGGCTGTAAAAACATCATTAAAAATTTGCTATCTGCTTTTAATGAACACGTGGCTCTGCTCCCATTATTCTAGTGTCAGATTTGGAAACATTATCGTAAGTCAGTGCACATGGACAGTATATTCCAATTCTAAAGAGAACTGACTATAAATACAGTGACAAGTGGATTAAAAAGTATTCTATCACAAGTCTGGGGTCCATATATCCAGTCTTTTCTGTTATAAGATATAACTTATATAAATTCTATCAGATAGATCTTTGTTATGGCACTGTTTATGGATGTTTTTTAGAGCGGTGGTGCCATATATTGATTTTATTTTTAAACTTTAACATGATCCTATTCACTGCCTTTTACACCTTTGTGAAAATGATCATCTATATCATCTACAGTATTTCCTCATACATACAGTATTTCCTCTTTTCAGATCTTGACCTGGTCTGGAAAATCCTCTGTTAGTACTTTTTTGAGATGACCTGCTCTTTGCTGTGTTTTTGAGTCATGTGTTGCAGTGTGTGACTTCATGACGTTAAATATTAGTCTATGTTCAACTGTGGTTCAATATACATAACTTGGATAAGGTGCTGTTGAAAAACATGGTAACTGTAGTCTGGTCCTCTTCATGTTTATGTGACATGTAAGGTCATGCATTCTGGAGCCATGAAAAGATCCACGTGTACGTCTTTGTCCTACAGATGCATAAATAGTTCGATTACGTTCATTTTGTCTTCTTTTTAATAGTTGATAGCGTTCCTTTTAATCAGACAAATTTTGGTTGCAAAGGTGCTTTTACAGCCGAAACTGTCAGAAAGCAGGTAAAAACACCTTTGCAACCAAAATTTGTCTGATAAAAAGAAACACTATGAACTAAGATGCATAAATATTTAGTATATTGTCAGGACAAGTCAACATGATATGAATAATCATACAACATACAAGCCCTTCACAAAAAAATTGAAAATGTGGCTCATCAACACCTATAGCTGCCAACACTAAAAGACAAGCCTGTTGTGATGT
>JAPQRQ010000006.1:16521498-16533138 GCA_037367365.1 Apogon talboti | reverse complement strand
CTCTTAAAGGGAAACAGTCCATTTTAAACATAACAGCCCCCGATCGCTATTGAAATGATATATTTTAATATATAAGTTGCACCTGAGTATAAGTCGCAGGACCAACCAAACTATGAAAAAAAGTGCGCCTTATAGTCCGGAAAATACGGTAAATGGAAAAACTATATTTGCTCTATAGGGGTCACTACATATGTCTGACATACATTATTAACCTACTATAAAAGTACTAAAATGCTAAAACCATAACATTACAGTCACATGTACTTCTCATGGCTTTTCCATACTTCATCCAGTTCATGTTTGTTTTCTCTGTTTCCATATACTGTATATTGTTTCATTCTTGAACAGGTTTTGCCAGTCCTACCACAGGTATGGCCATTCTAGGTCAGAGCACCATGCACAACGCCCTGCATCTCTTCATGAACGGCTCCATGTCCTCGGTGCAGGGTTCGGCCAACGACCCCATATTCCTCCTACATCACGCTTTCATCGACAGGTACACACCGGTGCACACCTGTCCACCAAGGATGAACAGAAAACACACCTGATACAAAAAACATCCAGTCATGCAGATGATGATTTACTGCTTTTTACATAAAGATACATCATTTCTGAACAGGAAGCAAATAGGGAAGAGTAATAAATGATGTATGACTGATATAAAACATGAAATGAAGCAAAATCTTTAAGGTGAACATCAAAGCAGAGAAGAGGAAATGAAATGCTTCAGTTAGGTTCTTTATCATCTCATTTTTTTCCTCACTCTTTCCACGTCTTGACCTGTTCTTCTACTTGTCCTCCATTGTCTCTCCTAGTATCTTTGAGCGCTGGCTGAGGAACCACGAGCCTCCACGGACCCTCTACCCACAAGCCAACGCCCCCATTGGCCACAATGATGGTTACTACATGGTGCCCTTCTTGCCCCTTTATAGAAATGGGGACTATTTCCTGTCCAACAAGGCCCTAGGATATGAATATGCCTATCTGCTAGAGCCTGGTCAGTACAAACATGTCCAGTGACTTATTCATCTGGTTTGTTTTTTTACTTGAGGATAAACTATCTCATTCTGTTCCTCTTTCCTCAGGTCAGAGGTTTGTCCAGGAGTTCCTGACACCTTACCTAGAGCAGGCTCAGGAGATCTGGCAGTGGCTCCTCGGAGCGGGGCTCCTCGGTGCAGTGATTACTGCACTTATTGCTGTGGTGATTGTTGTTGCAAGAAGGAAATGGAAGCGTAGCCAGAGGAGAAAGAGAGCATCAAGCTATGGAGAGAGACAACCACTACTACAGAGCAGCTCAGAGGATGGTTCAGCTTCATATCAGACCAATCTGTAGCACAGCTGGGTTTAGAGATGTTTACTGAGGGCTCTGACTCTGGAGAGGTGCTACCTTACACATATCTACTGTGCAGACTTCTGCTGTCAAACAAATGCACAAACAATCTAAAAATGTAATTGCAGAAACACAAATACTTTCTGGATGCACTGCAAAACTAAGATTCATGAACAATTATTATGAACAACAACAAAAAAAACACAAAAATAACAGCCACAAAACGTTTTTAACTTTTTTTTTCTTCTGATCAACACAAACTGACTTCTAAAATACATTTTCTGTATTTACACAGATTGTTCAAAACAAACGTTTTGTGATGCTGGGCTACATAAGTAAAAGTGAATTGAAATATTTGGATGGTGGCAGAAGTTACAAAGACTTTCAGTTAAACACCACCAGGTCAAAAAATATGACATTTGAAATTAAGGTGACCCTTTAAGGTTGCACCAGTGGCAGGAACTGAAATCAGGAAAGTATCCCTAATATTTTCTAAATTCATTTACAGGGACGGCACATACATTACCACTGTACTGAAAAAGCAAAAAATGTGATCTTATTCCTACCTTGACAACATTTTATTAACTCTGTGGTTTGTTATTTATTATTTGATCAAATGGATCTTGAGTCAACTGTGATTCTGTTTACAAGGCCCACGGTACAGTCTTGCACTATAGCCTAAGTAAAAAATATCACGTGAAGAGGTATTTTATAATCAGGTGGTTTTGAGTCACATTGTTTGCTTCCTTGTGCTGAATAAACCAGTGTCTGAACAGAAGAAAGCAGTACTGTTATATTCCTATCATGTCTACTTAAGTGTTATTTGACAGAATTTGTGAATTTGTTGGTGATCTACGCATCATACTGCACTCACATCTATCTATCTATCTATCTATCTATCTATCTATCTATCTATCTATCTATCTATCTATCTATCTATCCTTTTGTTATGAGCAGGTTTACCTCAGGAACAATCAAATGTGGGACCATCTACCTGTTTACCTCAGTTTTAACAGCCTTTATCAGGATGTAAATCGACTTTCATTTTCCTAAAAGTGAATGACATTGACAAAATATCCAACACACTCTGTTGTGTGTTAGTAGTGGTACTAAGCGACCACTCATGAGTTTTTTAACTGGCTTGGAAAATGTGTCCAATATCATGAGGGCAAATGGGATTCATGAGTTTGTACATGCTGCATTAAAACCAGACAAGATCCAAAGCATATGTGATTTTTTTTTAATCCTGTCTTTGTCATTTCAGGATTTATTTTTCTGCAAACAGTGAAAAGCTTAGCCTAAAATCAGACACTCATACGTTTACACTCATTCTGATGTCAGTGGGTAGTGGTTTATGACTGTTGACCTGATTCCTTAGACCTTCTTATATTGTCATATATGTATAAATGACATTTTATCAAACTCAAACTAGTTTTCTTTACCCATTCACTATATAAATAACAAAATTAATATGACAAATGTGCACTACTAGTTGACTACGATAATCTTTGGTCAGGAACACAACTGTACCATTGACTAAGCTGTAAACTTGTAATAAAACGCATCACATTAATCAGACTGATAGTAAGTTCCACTTACAACATGTTAGTGATTCAAAATTTAATAAATAAAAAAAATTTTTTTTCAGATCTTGCCTTGTTCTTAAAAAAAGAGGACAATACTGAAAACATACAATGTACCGTGAAATCTGCTAAATAAAGGGCATCTAATATGGTTGTTTCAGTGACAAAATCCAAAAAATATAAAGATGCTGATTCTTTGTTTGAAAGCTGATGTTTCTTCTTCGTCAGTAACTTTACCTTTGTAGAAACAAAGGACACTTACATTGTTAAGAAATTACCAAAGCCCTGCACTTTTTTTTGATAAAACATAAAATATAGTAAACATAAATAGATAAATGTAATCAGATGTCTTTTGACACCAGTTGGAGGTTGAATGAAGTCGACTGCAGCATGGCACTCAGCTCTGTGGTGGCCATTTTGATTTGCCCGTGTGGTTTCAGTCTAGTGTTTCTTACATGAGTTGTCTGGTTACAGTGACATTTCAGCTGCTGAAAGACGAATTCCCACTGTGTAACATTATTATCTTGTTGTGTTTGTGGTCATGGTTTTGAAGCTTGTGTTGGACTTTTTTTCGCATTTGACTCCCAACATGAAAACACATTTTTCTCCACAGAGGGGTGCTCCGGGGAAAAGATAAGTGGAGAATCAGTGCAGTGAAGCGCGCCTCCTCTATATGCTTGGACTGTCTTGTTTTTCTAAGAGGATGATCAGATCAAACGCTGAGGCTGAAGCTTGTTGAGCTCCCAGTCGGTGGTTAGGAAGGCCTGTAAAGAGCGATAGTCCCTGTGTTGCAAGCCCAGGCCTTGCCCTGCTTCGCCGTCAGTGACCAGGGGCGAGTGCGAACATGAAATATAAATAATATCAGTGAAATTTCAAGTAACCAAAATTGGCCCAAGGACATCAAGCACCAAAGTGGATGTTATTCCTCTCAAATTGAAATTTTTTTCAGAGTTTGTTTGCACCAGCTGAGCTCAGTCAGCTGAAAGATTCCTTGTTGAACTCGAAGGTGGTTCCAGAGGAGCAGGCTGAGTTACACAGTCGGTGGAGAGTCCTGGAAATGCCTTTAGGTCCACAGCAGAACACTCCTACTCGCTTTCTGAAGCACACACACACACACACACACACACAGGGACACTGTGGTTACAATCAAATTACATTAATCCACTTTCTACAGTTAAAAAAGTGGATTAATACATGACTGTACTCACTGCTTATTGGCCCGTCCAATCTCGTCAAGCAGCAGCTTCCACCTGGGTCGACCAACCTGCAGCCTCGACACCAAAGGTCTGTATTTCTCCTCAGACATGCTCTGCAGCCAAACGGTATGGGAAAAAAAAACTGTAATATGTACAGCCTAAAATAAAGTCCCACACTTCCATTGTTTAATTACTCATTAACTTTCATTACAGGAGACATTCACTATGCATCCATTCCATCCATGGTTACATTCATTTTTGTCCCAGGTCTTGTGAATATTAAAGTCGGACCACTGCATAAAGTTTTCTCTAGCACGTTTCAACGGGGTTCAGGTCTGGACTGATCAATACATATGTGAAAATGATGTCTCATACTCCTGAACCACACTCTTTCAAGAAAAATTCTAAACTTCATTCTAAGTCCATTGATTCCTGGTATTGCAGTAAATATTCAGTGAAAGGATCTAAACCATTTTATTAGTTCAATTCAGGTGAAAGTTTGTTTTGTTTTGTTTGGGCTGTTACTTTCTATGGACTAACCTGAACTGATGGACTATATTTTGTTTTTAGTTTACCAGTAAATGTCCAGTTTTGTTTGCAATAAATGACATATTTCATTGACCAATGTCTACATTTATCTGTTATGTGAATACTTTAAAAATGCGTATATAATTATCTAATTATTAATATGAATAAGCTATATGTAATGGTGTCCATTAATATGTTTTTCATTCACAACTTTTCACTAGTGCTCTAATTTGTATAATTGATGTTTGTTTTTAAAGTTGATCATTGACTTAAAACATCCAAATCATAAGTCCATCATCATCATCACTACAAAGTCATGATAAAAACAAAATGCTCATTATACATCTCAGAATACTGTAATGTGACTTAAGCTATACCCCAGGCTGGATTCGAACCAGCGTCCATTATGATTAATGAATGAAAATAGCCCTGAATGGAAGTGGTTCAGCACCTTGTACAATGTCAAAAATGCTGCAATTTCATTGGCTGTCACTGCATAACAACTACTCGCGACTGGCCCACCACCCACCATGTATTAGAATGGAAAATGTAGCTGATATGGTAATTACACCTGAGAATCAAGTTGATTGAAATCAGCTTAGATCAAGTTTTTTCCAGTAATACCAAGGAGAATGAAAAGGAGTTGTTACACTGTTATTAAATTATCATAAGCAAAGCGTGACACCAGTTTCTTGGCTGAGTAGGAGGTCTCAGTCAGTGAGGGCAAAGGCTTCACTGACACAATATCCCTGAGTGGACTTTGACTGAAGTTCCTTGTAAACACAGGCAGGGAGGAAAGGCATGAAAAGAATGCCTCTCCCCGTCGGGGAATCGAACCCCGGTCTCCCGCGTGACAGGCGGGGATACTCACCACTATACTAACGAGGAGTTATTACAATGCTGTTACATGTACTAGAACAGAAAATGTAGCTGATATGGTGATTACATCTGACAATCGTGCTTAATTCGACTCAGTGTTGATCCAAAGAATGAAAAGGAGTTGTTACCCTGTTATTACATTATCATAAGCAAAGCCTGTCACCAGGTTCTTGGCTGAGTAGGAGGTCTTGATGCAAAGGCAAAAAAAAAAAAGACTTCTCCCCGTCGGGGAATTGAACCCCGGTCTCCCGCGTGACAGGCGGGGATACTCACCACTATACTAACGAGGAGCTGTTACAGTTCTTCAGTTACTAGAGAGGAAAGTGCGGATGGTACTTTAATTGGTAGTAAATAAACAGTGGAAAGTGGAGTTAGTCGAACAAATCAAGTGACAGAAATGTAACACTGGAGTGAATGAGAGAAAAATCAGCCCTCTGTGTGCTTAGAGGCCTGTAGATCAAAAATAAAATATTTTAAGATTAAAATGTGAACAGGCTTTGACAGACAAGAGTTTTCCCAATATTTTGATGCATAAATTGTTGCTGAAATCCCAGAAATGTGAGGGTTATGAAGAGATGTTTATAGATTTTCTTACATAAAACCCAACCCTCTCCACTCTAAGTTAGAGTGGGGACGATTTCAGCCAATCAGCTGTCAGCATTCTGTTCCCCATGTATGTGAATGGGATTGGTGTATCGCGTTCTTGTGCGAAAACCGCACGTGATATCGTTAAGGTGTGTCACATATATAATATTTTTCATATTGACAGAATAATTTTAGGATAAATCGTGTGGGAATGGTAGTCACTTGAAAATTCCCCAATTAATTTTGGATGGACAAATTTGGCTTTTCGCAACTTGAACGAAATCCGTGCATTGGATTGTTAAACTGAGTCATAGCACATCTTCTGCAACCAGGCTGCACGGTTTTGCAATAATATGTTTGGGTCTATTTCCAATGCTCGGGGCTGCATGTTTTTTTCAAAGTTTTTGAATAAAAATAATACTAAGTCAGAATAAAAATAATAATAATAAATATGATGTAGGTCAATAGAGTGGAAAAGCTCTCAGGGATAGGGACCCAGGTAAAAAGAAATAGATAAATGAATTGCAACACAGCAGTCATTGTGCTCACTGCGACTGATTTAACACATGACTGCTTGTAAACACAGGCAGGGAGGAAAGGCATGAAAAGAATGCCTCTCCCCGTCGGGGAATCGAACCCCGGTCTCCCGCGTGACAGGCGGGGATACTCACCACTATACTAACGAGGAGTTGTTAGATTATTATTACACAGGAACTTAAATTCCTTTGCTGACATGATATGTTGTCACCTATGCTTATTATGATAGTATTGTACTGGTTTGATCCACTTTACATTAAGTTAAGTCTGTATGTGGAACCTGAACTAAAATGATCAGATTATATTTTGATATGTGTAAGATGTGTTAAGTTACTTTGTGGAGCTGACATGGGATTTTATGGTCAGTAGAGAAAGATGGGGGTAAGGAGGTGGGAGTATATCAGATGAACTTCAACGCACTCCTTTTCTTATTTAAATGTTTTTCCTTGTTTTTGGCTTCAAATGTTGATATTCGAAACAAAAAGAAACAAACAAAGAAACTTTCAATTGTATTGTCTGGTTGTGTTAGTCCGACTAGTAAAACACAAAAAAGTAAAATATTTAGACTCTTACAGCAGTTACTGCGCTCCCTGTGACAAAGCTCTGATTTATCACACGGCTTGCTTGTAAACTCAGGCAGGGAGGAAAGGCATGAAAAGAATGCCTCTCCCCGTCGGGGAATCGAACCCCGGTCTCCCGCGTGACAGGCGGGGATACTCACCACTATACTAACGAGGAGTTGTTTCAGTCATATCACACAGGACGTTAAATTCCTTTGCTAACACATTATGGCATAGGTTGTTACCTACTTAATAAGTTTTTTTTACAGAATCACTAATAATATCAGTGCTCAGAGGTTACTGTGTTAGTGTCTTTTGGCATGTTGAGTTTTATGCATTTGTAAGTTGACAGAAGTGTGATTGAGCATATCATTCAGTTTTAGATGAATACTATAACTTTTGGTATAACCAAATTGGTACATAGATAGAGATTGTTTTATATACAAGAGTAAATACCACCATTGAGTTGAGTGTTTGAAGTGACATAATCTGAGGAGTTGAAACTGCAAGATACAGTTAACTGCTTCTTTCCATGGTATGTACTGCCCTCTAGTGGTGGAAGACTGAGAAACAATGGCACAATGAGGAAATGAGGGAGAAAACAGGATGTGTGTGTGTGTATGTAAGTGGGTGTGTGTGTGTGCGTGTGTGTGTGTAGGTGAGGGTGTGCGTGCATGTGTGTGTGTGTAAGTGAGGGTGTGCATGTGTGTGTGTGTATGTGTGTTACCCACCTGCAGCCTGTCTTCTTGGCTTATGTACAGTTTCAGGTTAAAGTAATCTGGTCTGTTCTCCTGCCAGAGCTGAAGTACAAATACAAACATAAAACATTTGGCGTTGTTAAAATTAATGAGTTTGGTACAATGCAGAGAATTGATAGTAAATATAACAAGGATTCTTTCAGAGTGCAGAGGTAAAATCACAACAGATACAAAATACAACAACCATGACTCATAAACACATACATTAGTAATCTAACTGAAGTCTTTATATTGCTTCCAAGTCCATTAATTCTACACTGGCTTTGAATAAAATACTTAGAATATATTTTATAATAACTTTGTATCAGTATCTTTGTTTCAGTGTTTTTATAATAACTGAATGAGGTGATTAATCCACAAACAAATTCAATGGGAGTGCTGAAAGCCAAGGCTTTAAAGCACAGGTGTCATAGTAATGAGGCTCCCTCTCACCTTTAACCTCTGACCTTCCTTTTCCCCTTGAAACCCAGTAAAGCTTTTACCCTGAGTAATGGCACACACAAACACAGGTGGCAAGAACATTATCTTTCTTAAACCACCACTGTCAAACACTGAGGGCAAAGATGTGCACAGAGCCCTTTAGGAGAAACATCTCAGGTAACAAACACAGCACCTAAAGCTGCTCACCTGACATCCAGGTCATTTAAACATTCAGTCTAAAGTATACAGGTTGTACCACTTCAAATCAAAGACCAAAGTTATTTATTTCAATATTTATTTTTATTTTAATTTCATTTTAAAGTGTGTTTCCTACTTGTAGTTTTAGCCATTGGTGTGATTGGCAAAGGACAAAAAGGCAGGAAAATATATGGTGCACCTCCCATGACTCGGGAGGTGACACACACCCTACGGTTGCCAACTCTGAAAAAAAAAAAAAAAAAGGGTCACCTCGTTGGCAGGGCCAGCCGACCCAATTGCCTTCACCCCCCCCCGGGGTGGTGAATTTATTTTTGCCTTTTTTGTGTGTGTGAAATGATTTTTAAACTTTTTGACTGAAACTTTTTGACTAATATGATATGCTGAGCTCTACATGATATATTGAAGTTTTAATAAATGTAACCTTCTCTGTAATTCACCAGATACCTATACATAAAATACAACTAACTGGTGCTGGAATGAACAGTGTCAGAGCTTTTTCTGTCATTGCATTAAAACTGCATATTTTGTGACATACTTGTCTGAGTGTTTTATTGCTTTTTATGGACTAAATAAACTAAATTTTATAGTACCAGTAAACAATTGATTTTTTTTTTATTATTAATTTAGTCAGAGAATGGTTGAATATTCATTCATTTTTCAAGAGTTGTGTGGCATCCAGGCCCTCAGGTAGAGACAGTCTGGGGGCCTATCGAGTTATTTAAGAGATGTAGCTGTCGATAAAATGTCCTCAAACTTTTTTTTAACTTTTTTTAGAGTCAGTGTTCAATTCATTGCAAAAGAATGCCCCTCCCCATCAGGGATTAATTATACTGTTATTACATTAAATAGCATGGAAATTTATAAAAATGGAATATAACTGTATATTGTCAACAGGTGTCTTCTTCACTGACACAATATCCCTGAGTGGACTTTGACTTAAGTTCCTTGTAAACACAGACAGAGGGCAAAAGCATGAAAAGAATGCCTCTCCCCGTCGGGGAATCGAACCCCGGTCTCCCGCGTGACAGGCGGGGATACTCACCACTATACTAACGAGGAGTTATTACACTATTATTACATGTAGTACAACAGAAAATGTAGCTGATATGGTAATTACACCTGTGTATCATGTTGATTGGAATCAGCGTATATAATTTTTTTTTCAAGTAATATCAAGGAGAATGAAAAGGAGTTGTTACACTGTTATTACATGAGTAGGAGGTCTTGATGCAAAGGCAAAAAAAAGACCTCTCCCCGTCGGGGAATTGAACCCCGGTCTCCCGCGTGACAGGCGGGGATACTCACCACTATACTAACGAGGAGTTATAACACTGCTATTACATGTATTAGAGAGGAATATGTAGCTCATATAGTAATTACATCTGTCAATCATGCTTAATTCGACTCAGTTTAGATCCAAAGAGTACTTTTTTTCCACAGTAATATCAAGAGAGAATGAAAAGGAGTTGTTACACTGTTACACTATCATAAACAAAGCCTGAAACCAGGTTCTCTGCTGAGTAGGATGTATTGATGCACAGGCATCAAGGGTAAAGGCAAAACATGGCCTCTCCCCGTCGGGGAATTGAACCCCGGTCTCCCGCGTGACAGGCGGGGATACTCACCACTATACTAACGAGGAGCTGTTACAGCATCTAACAGTTACTAGAGAGGAAAGTGTGGATAGTACTTTAATTACATATGGCAATTTTGTAAGTGTTTATTCTATCACTATGACTTTCGATAGGGTAGAAGCGTAATCTTTAGTGGGATAGTGGTTAAGTTAATCCTACTACATACTCGACAAGAGCAGAGAAATTTTTTGCTGGCAGTTATCAAGAGAGAATGAAAAGGAGTTGTTATTGTTATTATACACTGAGGAAAGACTACTAAGCTACTAATACCATCTCAATATGGGCTGACTTATCCATCTATTTATATGTAATGTCTATGATATGATACATTTATCCTGCCCCCACACCCTTTTGCCCTCTCCTTGCTCATACCTATAGACACAAACACACACAGTACTTTCCCACTCCTCCCACTCCTGTCCCATCACCCCCCTTCTTGCTCACACACTGTCACTGCTAAACACAAAAGACTCAATTCTCAAAGATTGGTATTCAACACAAGTATATATGTAAGTATACATTAGAAAACATGTTTCATTTTAGAAAATGAAAGTAAACTTTTCTTATTTAATTACAGTCCTTTCAATTTAAAGGTCTAAAGGTAAAAATAACATCTACATTTTTACCTCAATTGGGATTCGAACCGATGTTTCAGTGGAGAATGCTATTAATAAACCCGGAGGAACGCATCATTTTTTTCTCGCTTCTGATTGGCTAGTCAAAGTTCTACAAGCTGGCCGACCAGCCACATGACGGGGGGGATACTAACCACTATATTAACAAGGAGTTCTTACTTTGTAATTATATGTACTACAGTGGAAAATGCAGTAATCAGCATAGTGATCAATTTCAAGTGTAACTCTGGTCCACACTCAAACATAGCTATAAAATTAAGGTCACAACAATGCAGCAATTCATATTCTCAAGTAATTATGCACTAATGACAACATACCACTTTGAATACTACATCTCATTTGTGTAATTAGATTCTCTAAAATCACTGTAAATCTTACACAAATCTTGCACAAATATGGAAGTGTACAAAAGATGAAGATGTCCATCTTTTGGGTTGTGGTTTCTCTCTAACTTTGTCCTGTAAGGTAGGTGAGATTCTATGTGCCAAATGGACTTATATCTGAGGGAGTTTTACTCTTGAGAAAATGTTCCAAATACTTTTTCACTTACCACTGCAAGGAATTTGTTCTTAAGTAATATTTATTTACAAAGTCATCCCAAATTGAACCCACTTTCCCATATCCACATAAAAAACTTGCCTTTATTCATTTTTGTTTCACACCTAGTTAGGGCCCGAGCAGTGGACATGCATAGGCCGCGAAGGCCCTATTGTAATTGTAATGTTTATTATTAGGGCCCGAGCAGTGGCCATGCAATGGCCGCGAAGGCCCTATTG
>JAPQRQ010000006.1:16488365-16514144 GCA_037367365.1 Apogon talboti | reverse complement strand
AGGAGAGGAGAGGAGAGGAGAGGAGAGGAGAGGAGAGGAGAGGAGAGGAGAGGAGAGACCTTGATTTCATTATTTTTTATCTAACCATTCTCACACAGAACAAATTATCATAAGTAATGTAAACACACCACTGTAGACAAAAGGCTATATACTGTACTGTTTAGGTGTTTTTTTCCCATACATTTCTATATCATTTCACAACATGCAGACACAGCAGATTTAAGGGCCAAGACAAACAAACTGACTTCCCTTCCTGTTTTCTGAATTCATCTGTGTGAATATTTTACAGTAGCAAGTGGAAATGTTCGAGCATTTGTCACAGGCTCCCAAAGGCCACAGTTTCCTGTAGAAGTGAACCCCCTCCTGCGTCTTCTGCATGCCAGTGCAAACGATGCATTCAAACTTAAAAACTGCAAGACAAAGGGTAGTGTTTTGCCAATGAAATGAGGTCACTGAATTTTCCAACTTACTCACGTGTACACAGTGTGGTGTAAGTTGTATTTTTTGCTTTTCATCTGAAGTTGCAGGAAAGGAACACTGTTTTTGGAGTTTATCTATTTAACTGAAATCTAAAAAAAAAAAAAAAGCTGTATATATCATAATGGGAGCAAACTGTGCTTTCTGTTCAACCAAACAATAACAAATGTAAGAGTGAAGCCCCCAAGTAAAAATGCATGAACAAAAAAAGAACACACACAGATACACTGCGTTTCTCAAACACTTTTTGGAAATGCGGTGTTCTCAGAGGAGGACAAAACAAAACTGCCTCCATCCTGTCAAGTCTGATAGGGAACAGAATCTATGTCGGGTTGTTTTATCTTTGTTTCTGCACGTGCACCCAAGTCAGCATCCTAATACATGTGTGAGTGTGTGAACCCACCAGTCCAGTCTCCCACAACTCGGAGATGGATGCCAAAAGTTTCCTTGTTCTCTGTGGGACACTGTGAGAAGTTAGAGAAGAAACAGTGAGTCACAGTGACAGAAAAAGATAAAGACACACAAAGGAACTCAAACTCAGTTGATGGACGTACAAGAAAACACACACACACACACACACACACACACACATATATATATATATATATATATATATAGTACATGTGTCAACCAAGTAAACACACAAGCCAGCACCCATACATACAGTACATAACCGCAAGTCTTTTCATTAAATTTAACAATGCGCACACACACACATATACACTCACACACACACACACACACACACAGCCTTCCTGTTGGCAGGCGGCATTACTAGCCTCAGGGGTCTGTCTGCTCTCTGTCAGTGTGATTCTCTGCCTTCCTCCTCAAAGCTCAATAACACACCAGGCTCAGGCATGCACACAGTGTGTAACTGTGTGAGTGACCCACTGTGTGTCAGTGAGCACATCACTGTATGCTGTCTAGAATTAGCTTCTGTTCCTCTCTCTAAAAAAGTCAGCAAAATCTAAAAAAGGTTTGTACGTAATGTCAAGTAAAGTGTGACTGGAGGAGAGAGCTGTCAATCAAGTGCCAGTAGAAAAGGGGGCGGGATGATGAGATGGATAAAGAAATGCATGTTCTTTGCCAGGGGTAATAACATTTCAGAAACATATGGGCGCAGTTATTTGGATGTGTACGTGTGTTTGCATTGTGTCATAAGTGAGGAATGTGTTGCATGGAGAGTTACATAAACCTCTTACCGTTGTTAGCGTGAAGGGATGGTTCTCAAATGAAGAGACACCTGGACAGTTGAGAAGAATATACTGAGAGGGAGACAGACAGGGGAGGTAGAGTGACAGCAGGATGACAAAGAGAAAAAAGAAAAACAGGAGAGGATTAGAGAGGGGGAATGTGGGGAGATGAAGAGGGAGGGAGTCAGAGGTAGAGACTCAAATGTCCTCTAATCTTGGAGATCTGATCCTCCTTGAATTCCCAATAAACAACACATTTCCAACCCTGAAATGTCCATTCATGATTAACTTCATAGTTAAACAGAGATATGACATATGTCTCCTCACCTGTCCAGGACGAGCTTGGAAGTTTTTCTTCAGCATACGCAACTCCATTACATCGCAGGGGTGTCTGATGATTGTAACTATGGTAACAGGGTCACTGCTCCGGAAGTAGCGATAGAAACGTTCTGCACAGTAGAGACAGAGGGGAGCGGACACCCAAAGCCATGTCTATATAGACAAAGAAACATACAAGGGACAAGTCATTGTTATAAGAGTTTTACAAAAAAGGAATTGTAAAGCTTCATGAAAACACTTTCATCTTTTCATCACAGGGTCTGTATCTTTCACTGGTGGAATCTATCTAGGCAATTCCATTTTATGCAACTTTATACGTCCAAAACATGTCAGAGGCAAAAGTGTTGTTTTTAATCATGTACATTTGTCTGCAACCTTTGGTTAGTTCTCAGAATAAATATTTTCATCCAGTTCAGTTCAAACCAAACATCCCACATCAGATTGGTTAAGCTTTTTGTACTCAAGTAGGGCTTGTAGGATCTAGGAGGTGTGAGGTCAACATATTTCTCTATGTCTCATGCGGTTAATATGTTTCTCTTGTTTTTTTTACCTCCACCAAGGAGGTTATATATTCACCCGGGTTTATCTGTCTGTCTGTCTGTCTGTGGGTTACCTAGCAACAGATAAACAATAGGGCCACGTTGTCATGGTGTCAAATGTCATGTGTAGAAACAGACATGCCAGCTGAGAGGTTATTCAACTGAAAATGCCAGTGGAATTAGTTAGGTGTTAGCCCAGAATCATAGAATCATAGAATTGAAGTGGGTTACCTAGTAACAGATAAACAATAGGGCAACAGACTTATATATTGCTGTTATTACAGAGAGCTGCCTAGGCAGAGGTCTGCACGCTCCGAGTGCTTTTCTAGTTTTTTATTTTGTATTTTATTTTTGATTTTTTTAAAGGACAACAATACAGTTACACAACTACAAAACAAGACGATATCAACTCACAATGACAGGACCAAAGACAACAGACAGACACACTGACAGAGAAAAAAAAAAAAACAAGAAAGAGACAGACAGACAGACAGACAAACAAACCCTGGTGAATACATAATCTCCTTGGCTGAGGTAAAAAAAAAACAAAAAAACAAAAAACATCTCCAAAAGCATTTATTCAGATTTTTTGTGATAAGCTGATGGAATAAGTGTAAATTGAGAATATTTTCATGTAATATTAATTAAATAAACTCATTACAAACCCCTTGGAGTAACTCGCAAATTTTCGGAGCTCATGAAGAGTTGATTTTTTTGAGTTACGTGGTTCTTACAGGATACTGACGCTACAAACACATAATGATCTTATAAACTATGAAGTACTGCTGTAGATCAACCTAACCAACAGTATATAGTGTAGTTAAAATGATCTCAGTCTAAAACATCTAAAGCAGTAAAATGCAACATACACATTAATGCAGCAGTAAAATTAATCCAAACCATCGTCGTAGAACAGTCACTGGGCCATTTTACTACTCAATGCCTGCTTTTACTTTCCAGAATTTTAGTACAATTTGCTGATAATATTTGTGCACTTTGACTTAAGCATAGAACTATTACTCTGAGTATTAATACCTTTATTTAAATTGAAGGCCCAAATATCTTTTCTACCACTGGTGATTCTTTTTTCCTGATGAAGCTGCTCATAATCACCTTCTGTGTGTTATGACATGAATGCAACATATGCCCTCGTGTAGGAAGTTTAGGAATCTCATATAGCTTCAAGCAAACCAGCAGATTCAGGAGATAATCTATGTTCAATCTCTCTACCTTTGTATCGCCGTGTGAGGTGTTTGTTTTTTTCTTCTTTCGGCACTTACCTGGAGAATACTAATTGCTCACAGCTTCAGTAAAGCCTGCAGAGCACAATCAGGTTTAAAGGGGATTTTATGGAACCGTCTTGTTGCTTAACGACCGTGCACAAACATATAATCACACGTGCGAGAAGAAACGCACTCAAACACAGACCTTCATGTAGAAAGAGGATGCCTGCCCCTCCCTAACAGCGCTACACCTCTAATAAACGGGGCCCACTCCCTGGAACATTTCCCATGTCCTCTGCACACGTGCATTGTACTTAACCCCGACACACTCCCACTAAAGCACAGTCACACCTAAGAGGCACACACACAAAGTTACACACTTTCTTCAGCAAAAACTGGCACACCAATAAATTTAAATGCCAAAACACATTTGATACACATACACCACCCAGTCACAGCCACACAGACCTGGGGGTAGTGGGGCTGGAAGTGAGCCTCCTCTCTGCATCTCTTCTCTCCGTCCTCATGCTGCTGTAGCTCCTCCCCTTGTTGTGCTGAACTGCTCTGGTTGGTTCTGAAGCACCCAGGAGGGTGAGCCATGATGTTGGTCTGATACTTCAGAGCTCCACTGAACAAAGAAGAAGTACACTGATCATTTTTTTTTAACAAATACATCATTTTGTTTCCATTACGCAGCGCAAAAAGCCTGTCACATTAGCACATAAACATGCAGGCCAGAGTTCATTGGACACGTAATCGCAGTAATGATGGTCCATGTTGAGGCCTGAAAAAAGTTGGAACATTGCCTGGCTTCCTGTGCATGCTGGGATAGGTTCCAGCTCCTATTTAGAAGGATAAGGTTGATGAAATATGAACTAATAACAAAGTGCCAAGCAGAGTAACATGTTAGTGCATTTGTCTACCTGTCAATCAAATTGAGTAAGATATTCATGTCTGTCTGCAAGCAAAATACAGTAAAATACAGTTTGTGACAGATGATATGAAGCAATCTTTTCAAAGTTGCAAGAGAGGGCATAAGTAAGACGGAGGTTAAAACCACGGAAAAGTTTTTTTAAAGTGTGGTTTAAGCTGCTGATTAAAAGTACATCTTAATCTGGGAGCAGGCCTTATATTTGCTGACATTTGAAGACAGCGGTGCTCATAGTGTTTTAGAAGAAACTGATTAAGGTGTACAGTACATCAACAGTACAAAGAGCGCAGAAAAAGAAAAAAAACCACAGATAAAATACACAGATGTTCAGAAACTTACCCAACCATGTGCACCATGAGGATGATGTAGAAGACAATAAAGAGGTTGTGTGTGTACCAGAAGATCTCATAGTTGGATGCCCTGAAAACAAAGATACAATGACCAAATATGTGAATATTTTGAAATAAATTAGTGGTGAAACAGTCTGTGGTTAAAGAGTTATATCAACCTGGTAATATGACACATGAACACACAACAATGACAGACACAACACCGAGCAGAGACAACAAAAGAAGAGAGCGCTGTCAGAGTTTGTTCAGGACCAGACTCCCAGACTCCCAGCTCAAAGCCAGAGCAAGCAGCACATCAGAGGTCAGTGTTAGAGGGGTCATTACTCACAACGGCCCCCCTATAAACTCTGCAATCAATGAAAATCAAACACTCTGTCACACACAACTTCTTTAGAAGTCCAACCCTTCTTATTTCATCACAGGACCTCAGGTGCATTGTGTCATGATTCAGCTGAATCAGGTTGACATGAAATTAGGGATATTAGGACGATAAACTAAAGCCAAAAGGATGTTCTACAATCTATATTGACAAATGTAGGCTCCTTTACGCAAATTAATGACATCTAGTAACAACAACAGCTATAACCTACATTTTTTACACTGAGTTTGATGCTCATTTATGTAGTTTTGTTTATTTGGGTATTTATTACCTTAACTTGCCAAGTTCCTATTAAAGTGAAAGTTCAATGTTGTTTTTTTGTAGAAGGGGACAGTTAATCAGCTACCAACTTTTTCCCTCTCCCAACTATTGCACTTATATCAGTTGACCTCCAGTTGAAATGACTTGGTAGTAACCCTTTAAATTTCTATGAAGGTAATAAAATTATGACGATAATATATTAATACGAAATGCCATGAGTCACAGAAGAAGACTGAGCTTTAAACAGTAATAGCATGTGACTGATTATATGAGTGTTTCCTTGTTGTCATAATGCAATCATAACGCCACCTCACCGGCCTTTTACCCAAATTCGTCTCTAAAAGTCTGGAAAAACCACTTATGCTGTGTTTAACTGCTGAAGGAAGCAAAGAGAGCACACACAGACACACTTCAAGTCTCATGCACCTGCAAGGGTTAACAAACAACAAGCACAGTGGGTGACCCACTATGACCTGAGTAATGACAGCACTGAGAGTGGAACACTTAGTGGGGATTTGCTCTTAGACAGACCTCTGTTAGCGTGCCTGCTTATCGTCTCCATCTAACAGCCCCCTCTCTCTCACACACATGCACAACAGGTGAGTCATGAGCTCAGAGACAGAGGCACATATACATACATGTACAGAGACAGACGCAGGGGGCACGAACCCACATACAAAAGAACATAGGCATGAACATACAAACACACACAATGATGGAGACAGCTGTTGCAGTACATTGTTGAGACCTACCGTACGCAGTAAGAGGACGATGTGAACATCAAAAAGAGGATGAGAACCAACAGGACACCAGTCACCCCTGGGACTGTAGAGAAACAGCCAATCAGAGAGCACAGTAACCACAAACTAAACATCTACGGAGTTTACAACACAGCAACAACACAAACGCAGCATGACTTCTTCTTCTCATTTCAGTTAACCCAGTAACAACACAGTCAAATATAGCAGTCTGTATCTCCTGTCTACATACAAATAAATACCAAAATGTTGTTCTTACTTGTGGTTAAAATGATCAGCTTGGGGTCCTGGAAATACAGCAGAAAAATAAATATTATGTGAGTGGACTGTGAGTGGAATAAAGGATGGAAAGGAAAACTGTGAGACTTGGTGGTGTGTCATGAAAAGCAAAATGTAAGCAGATGTTGCCAGTCAACGTCAATGGAAAGCATCAAAAGTCTAGATGTGGCTAGATTATGTTAGCTGCTGATGTGCATGTTTATGACAACATCTATTTGTATTTAGCATTTGAAAAAGTTTTCAGTAATTCAGAACATATAAGGAGGGTTGTATGTTGGGTATATTCATTCACATCCCTATGTAGCTGCAGGGCGGCTGCTTTCATTCAATCACTGAACACATTCAGCGCAGAGACCCAGAGGCACATTCACCGGGAAACATTTGTTACTCTGTTCAGGGATGAGGAGCTGGTGTCTGCACAAATAGGTACTAGATTTGAACTTTTCTCAAAATAAAGACACTAAAGAGGTCTTAAACAAGGCCAGGTCTAGCAAGAAAACCACTAATCTGGCACTGCTGTATCCGTGTTGCATTGTTTTCATCACTCGTCACCTTAACTGCACTTGGAGTGTTAATCTGAGTGAGGAGTGACAACTGTAGACTGATGACTTGACGACTGCTGTGCAACATTGGAAACTGTGACTATATTTAATGTGTCGTTAAGGACTTTAAAGTAATTTCTGCCTCACATATTGATATTTGGTTTTGCATTGTTGGTTTAGATTCAGGTTATAGAAGCGGCTGATTTTATGGGGAAGTGAAGGTGTTACTCCAGTGCTTGTGTCTCACCTCTCCTCTGTAGCGAGCCAAATTAAGAGCAGGGAAGTCATCTGAGTAGCTAACGCTGAAGTTGACGACATTGGCCAGGTGGGCAGAAACATGCACAACTACAAAAGAAAAGAGGTGGTTACATAACACTGATTTAAACCACATACACACTTTTACACACAGATACCAGCAGACATATGTGCAGGACCTGCTTCCTGCTCCACACATATTTAATAACAAAGGTCAGAATGAACTGCAGGCAGACACTCACACAAACCTTTCTTTGTCCATTCAGCGAAAAGTCAGCAAAACATCCTCCTGACTCATTCACACACTCCTCCTTGACATCATAGGCTAAACACGCAGCCTTTCGACAGCTGATGGAATTAGAGGGCGTAATCATGGGACACAAGGGTCCTTTTTTTCTCACCCACATCCTTTCTAACTCCCACTGCTTCTCGCCACCCCCTCCTCTGTCTTCATTATCATTTGTTCTCTCAGAAAATTGAAACTCTGCTATTGGAGCTTGAGAGCTTCTTCTAAAGGGAGTGAAGTGTTCCAGTTATTCCTGTTCTTCTTAGATGGACACTCCAAGAATATAACAATTAAGTCAAAGTAACAGTGATATAAAATTGAATGAGGGGCTCTTGAATAACACTGTCATCTTAAATGTGATACCATTAAAGCCGAATATAAACATGGAGAGGAAAAATACAGGAAATTAAGAAGAATGGGGTTGCATTATGGGAGCTCATATCCAGTGTTTTAGGTTTATGGAGAATCCCTTTAAAAACAAACTTTTCTCCCTCCTTTATATGCTATGTTGAATTAGAGAGTAGATTAAAATAACATAGAAGAGGAAGTCTCGCAAGAATCTATAAAGAAGTAGTAAGTAAACTTGCACATGGCTTGCACAGGCTATAGTCATACCAAGTGTTGCATACCACCACTAATCAGCTGAATAGTTGATTCAGTTCTGCTGAGAATGCATGTCATGTTTGTCAGACTTGTGTTACTGTAAAGACACACATATACATTAGATCTGAGCGAAAACTCCCCGCAAAGATGAATAGGAGGAAGAGGCCTCTAAATCTGAGAGCCAGGGGACATGCAGCTGCTGGCTCCCATGATGTCATGAGAAGAGACTCACAAGAACACAAACGCACAACTAGACACCAAATAAACACACACCAGCAGCCGGAAAAACATCCCAGCTGGTACCCCAGGAACGCTGAGCCAGCCTGAGTCCATTTCTGCACCCTCCAGACACACACACAGTGTCATCACAGCGATGATACCAGCAGATTTATGAGCTGTGGTGTTAAGTGTTTTTTACCAGAGAAGATGCAGATGGCAACTCCACATGCCACATGAAAGGTCTTGCTCTTGTCTAGCAGCCTGCGTGTCTTTCTGCTCGATACCTGCAGGAGTGTGAAAGACAAAGGGGTTATTTTTAAGTCTGGGAAAATAACACGGCTGCTCTCCAGCTTATCAATTTCCCTCCAAACTATGCATTTTACCAATACTGCTCCAAATACGCAATTCTTTTTTAATTATCTTTATGTATTTTAGCATCAAATTTTACAATTCCATGGACAGAAACCGTACTGATATGACATATCCATAGATTAATATAAAAATTTACTTTTGTTTCTAATCAAATAACATTCTGTATAATTGCTACAATTGTATCCATTTTCCTGCATAAAAATAGCTGGACACCATCTTCCACCTTTTAGGATTTACTTGCACTATCATAATCATCTTGTTGCAGACCTTGTTCTGCGGAGACACTTACCCACTGTATTTTTCTAATATTGGACCATTTCGATGAGCACCTATTCATATTTATTGGGAATTAACATCATGAATTTAACTGCAAAACCAAATACCCAATGACTAATGTAGACACAATCCTATGAGCCAAACAGAAATATAATTTCCAATTATGTATTCCACTGCACAGTATATGTATTATTAAAGTGTTATTAGGTTTATAATGCATTTTTTTTGTGTGACAATTAACTAATCCACCAAATTTCACTTTTGTGACAGTATGTGACTCTTTCTATAACATAGACATAACTCCTCCATCCATCAGCCACTGAATTTGTCCTCCATTCTTTTCCTTACCGTGTGTGTTCCTCGGAAAAATGTGAGGAGGGAGCGACACATGGGCAACAGCACCAAGCTGCAGTTCAGGTTCAGCACTGATGCAGACGCCCGGCTGATGCACAGCCCTAGCTGGGAAAGACACACAAATGCATACACAGCAGTGAGTGTAAAGTGATCAGGGTCTGCAGGATTATGATGCACACTTTGAGCTGTTCCTGTTCAGCTTTTGGATTGTGTGTACTGAAGCTTGAGGCATGACTTCGACCACATACGGAAATCCAACACCATCTTTGTCCTTCTAAGGATGAAAAAAACATGGTCTGTCAGCTTTGGGGGTCTCTGCTCAGAATGAGCTTTAAAAATAAGAGACATTTTGTATGTTTAACTGCATTAACTGCAGTTACTACTTTTTATTATTTACTGTTAATGATTTATTAATTTGTAATACTGTTATTCCTGTTTTCCACTGTTCTTCAAACATACCTAAACTATAAAAACAACTTTGCCTAAACATATACTTAGTTTACATGAATTTGCATCAAATATTGTATTTTCTTGTTCCAATACACAACCTGTTGCACTGCTTTCCGATAGTCAGACCGCACTCTACTTATATTCTTTGACTCCCCATTAGCTTGTGACTATTGCCAGGAGATAAAATAACAGGAGACATAAAGTTTCCCCAACATCTTAGAAAATTGTGTTGTTTGAGAATCTGACAGCAAAAGGTAAAGTTCATCTGAAGAGACATTTGAGGCAAATCTTTGCAAATATCAAGCTATAGCTCAGTGATCAGGGTTGTTTTCAAGCGATTAATTCTGGATGTACTTTGGCGTCAGTGCCTTTAAACATTTTCTGTGTGCATGGCAGGTGCCGTCTCTTCTGATTACCCCCAAGAAAATAAAACATCTAAGTGTGAGGGATGAAGGTATAACAGAGGATAAAAGGAGAAAGTTCATGAGGATAGCTGCAGTCTGATGTGGCCATAAGTTTTTAGATGGGCTGAAGGCATGGTATACCTAGAGAAATCAAATGTCTGAACAAGTACTGACAATCCACAGAGTCCATGAGGGTGTGAGGGACAAAAACCTGCTGTACAACTGATTTAAAAGGATGGAAATGTTAGACACAGTTGGGTTTCTGACATCCTGTGCACAAATAGTCTCAGGTCAGGGCTGAAATCCATGTATAGCAGGTCATGGTTAACAGCAGCCTACATACAAAGTCTGATACCTCTATCCTTTAATAACTCCACACGGCTTAACAAGGAAAAGCAGCTGACGGCAAAACCACAAAAAGGAGATCTGATATCTCCTGTCTGTACATCCCCAGTATCCTCAAAGACACACAAACACGTACACAATTACACATACAGGTAAAGAGACAAGATGCTTTTTTGAAGTCAAATCTAAATTCCCCTCAACAGCATTAAAACACCGATGTACATATTAATGTAACTCACACACACCTGATACACACAGATAAACTTAAGCCCTCTGGCAAGGCATTCAGTCAGAGTTAGTGGCATGCCCACACTTGCCCCTCTGCCCCTGTGCCTCCCACCGTACAGACAGAGCATGAATAGCTCACACATGCTGCTGCCACATCTGATTTCTACATGTTTCATACTTCACACTTTCTTCTTGGCTCTTTACAATGATGTTTTAGTTGACTACAGTACTCATGATTAAACTTTTTGACTTTCATCACAACAATGAATTCTATATATTGCATTTGATAAAATAAAGTGACTCAAAATGATGCAAGAGATGAGCAAAAAATAAGAGTCAAAAACTATACGAACACACACACCAAAATGACTATAATTAAACTATCACCTATATTTGCTTGTGAGCATCAAACCCCTGATTCTATGTGATGATTGAATATTAATGCACATGTCATAAATGTCAGTGGCAAAGTGTATGGTCCAAAATAATTAAACCTGCATGTGCCAGATACCCATCCGTCATTAAACTCAGCATTGAAACCAGAAAACATCCCCACTCTTATGTTCCTCCATTATTAAAACTACTCACTATTAAGAATCATTTTTTAGTTTTCTAATACCTTTACCAGCAGGTACAATCTACACTGATGGAAACAAAATTCATCTTTTTATGCAATCACCAGAAACACAGCTGCTTTTACATGTTGTGGCTGCGACTAACTTTTACAAGTTCAGCTTCCAATTGATGAGAACCAGAAAGTTTCAAAGCATCTAAACCTTGATGTAATGTGTTTAATATCATGTGTCAGTTTTCAAGCTATTACACTAGTGGTAGATATAGTTGTTTTGATCATCAGATGAGCTGATTTTATTGTCAAAGAAAATAAAGTTATGCTTGCTCCAGTTATGTCTTGAATGTCCATGTATCAGGTCTTACCCCAAGCATCTTATAGAGGTAGTAGTACTGCTGTCCAGTGGAGTAGAGCAGGAAGGTCTTCACAAACAGCCAGGTGTTAGCCCCCAACCACAGCATCTACAGACAGAAACACACATTTCTTTAAGAAGCAGCTACATCTGTTTTTATTAGACAGCTGGTTGTGGAGTGTAGATGGAGTTCATGGGTATTAATTAGTCCAAGTTAATATCGACCTATTGTTGCAGCTGCAGAATAAAGACAAACTGACATTAGTGTGTTTATGTAGATTAGTGTATGTAGTGAGGTTAAAGCCGGTGGATTCTCTGCAGCTAAAACAAGCACTAACACATGCATACATATAACAGCGACAAAAAAAAAGTTTTCCCACCAGGACCAAGTGCTTTCCTCCCTCGTTGGCGACCCAGCTCCGCACCGACACGACCATGATGCCTAAAAACACTCAGCAGCTGACCAAACTTTCCCCCCCCCAAAGTCTGTCTGAGAGATAACCCACGGTCCCTGTGTGCAGATCTGTGTGTGTCTGTGTGTGTGTGTGTGAGCCTGCAGCGTCCACAGACCGGCCCGGTGTCTGCTCCGTCCCCCCCCCACCACCAACACCCCTCCACGTTACGCCGCTCCTGCCCGGTCTGCGCCCACTTCCACTTCTCATCCCCCCCTGGGAGCGTTCAAGAGCCGAGGCACCGCTGCATCTCTCTGTCCTCAACTCATTTCACTGTGACGATCTGCAGGGCTGCGCTGAAATACCGTAACGCCAAAGAAAAAAAAAAAAAAAAAAGAAAAACGAAAAAAACTTGAAAGCGGTTCACTGCGCCGGTTTTTCACTAGGGGGCGCCATATACCAACCCACAAACAAAGCATATAACGCAGTTTACTACAACTGCAGAGGTAACTATATCTATTCAAGGGATTTTTGTCCTTGAAGTGTGTACTTTAAATGTAAATGCATTCACTAATGTACATGTAATCTCCTGGGCTTCAACGCCACCTAGTATCTTTAGAGACAAATTGCAGATGTAAACACTAATATTTCTGCAGTATTTCAATGTAAGAAGTAATAAAATGTTCACATAGTGTCATGTCATGGTCTAAATATAGCCTTTGGGGTCAATATATTCCCAATACTAAACTAAAATGCTGAATTAGTGATTAGTTACCACTCAGCATCACATAAAGGGTTTAATGAAACATAACATGATGAGCTTATGGTTGCTGGTCTGAAGTTTTCCTCCCAGATCAGATGTGAGGAGGACGAGGCCGAGCTGTGGCCTGTGTCCTCCTACATTCCTGAGCACAGAGAACCTCCCTCCTGCTTCACGCTCCAGCCCACTGCATGA
Source organism: Apogon talboti (assembly GCA_037367365.1). Taxonomy (NCBI): domain Eukaryota; kingdom Metazoa; phylum Chordata; class Actinopteri; order Kurtiformes; family Apogonidae; genus Apogon; species Apogon talboti. The sequence continues at coordinate 16,500,811 of JAPQRQ010000006.1, read as the reverse complement.
AACCGAAGCCCTGCAGCCCACACAGCTGTTCATGCACCCAGACGGGGTCGAGCATGACCAAAGCCCGCATGAACCTCCATGTCTCCAAGTGTGGGAAAATATGTCACAATGAAGAGGTCTGAGGATTAATCTGACGGGTGAAATGAATGAAGCTGTCATTGATTCGACTCAATCACACACTAACAAGTCTTCTCCAGTGAAAGTCATGTTTAGTGGTGATAGGATTGACCGTTCTATTACACAAATCATATATGAAGCTGTAATAAACATACACAGGGGTTCTCAAACAGGATGTGTCCCGGGGCCTAACACTTACATAAACATGACAAATCCCCATAAAATCAACATTTTTTCACAATAAAATGAGCACTTTGCTGCCCACATTAGGTACAAGCTCAGAATAAAATGTTAATCCTGGCCATCAGCAGACGAATTCCAACATTAACAAAATTAAATTACTAACACACACCTACAAATGCAATTGAGTTACTTGTCTACTGTCATTTCTGAAGTTGTCTTATTTCCTATGGGAATACTTTGATACCAGTCCATATGTCTTTAAACCTTCAATACTGAGCCCCTCCCCACCTTAATAACTTTTCCTTGTGCTTTTCTTTTGACATCATATTTTCAGAACACAGCCAGAGTCAGACACACCCCATCTGAATTACACTGGATAAAAGTCACTTCTTCTGTTAACTGTGAATGGGTTTTGGGTCAGAGGAGCAGACAGATGCCATGAGATTCTAATTTGACTATTTTGCATGCAAATAAAAACCTTTTGCTGCAGGGGGAGTAACTGTAACGGTAGATGCTAACTACACTAGACGATACTGATGCTATTAAACTTGGACGTGTCTAAAGTGGATCAAAAAAAAGTCAGGAGTTGCCATTTGAGCGGTCTTTTCACCTCATTGACCCATGACTGGATGACTGAACATGTCTGTCCAGAATCTTCCTTATGCACTGTTGCCCATAAAGTTGGAGTAATTTTGTTTTCACACACATTCCTCTTTTTATTCCTATTTATACACATCAGTAATCGCCTTTGACTGGGTACACTTTATCAATCATGAGTAAATCACACTGTCACAATCATTTTGTGAAGAGGTAGAAATATTTTAATCCAGCTTTATGGGCGACGGTGTATGTTTCATATTCCTGAAATGATTCCATTACACCTCACGTTTGCTTTTCATTGTTTTGCATTAACTTCACTATTAAATGTCTAAAATTGCCGCTAAACTCTGCTCTGCATGTCCTGCTTTCCGCATCAGAATACCATCCAGACAGACAGATGTATGATGCACTCACTCTTTTGCCAGTCCTGACTCCTGTCTGACCTGAAAATGCACCTTTGTAAATACTGTCTTTGTATATGTAGCCTTAGTATGATCTCAGTGTGGGTTCTTTTATACTGACTCAGCAGAGTAACAGCCAAGGTGCACCAGGCAATCATCAGTCTACTGTCCCAGCAGGGCACTAATGACTAGCTCTGTCTTTGTATTCCTCTCCAACTTCTCACTCACTGCCTCTCTCCTGCCAGACATCGAGTGTCACCCTCCCCCTCTCCCTCTCTCTCTCTCTCTCTCTCTCTCCCACTGCCCCCACTGTGCTCTACTTAAACAAATTACTCTCTATCGCTATCTCTGTAAGCGTGCTCTGCAGTCATTCCGTGTTTGTGAAAGCCTCTGGGACGTCTTCAAAATGAGAAAGGAAAGCCAGTTATTACGCTGGATCTTCTGGATTGTGGTTCTAACAGCATTGTTCTTTCTGGGCTTCATCATAGGTAAGATGAGGCAAAATACAAACCCTAACTTGTCTTCAGTTCAACTTCTCCAATGTTACACTGAATCTAAATGCGGTGGTGTTTTGCAGTGTGTGTGCGAGCTGAGTTTATTGTTTGTCACCTTTCTTACGCTTTTCACGTCCGTATGCTGACAGTTTACACTGGCTGTCCATAGTCACAAGTCTTTTTGATTATAACTACCAACACAGTGGAAAGCTTCTGTTAAAATTCAGCAAACTGTGCACGAGGCCAAAAGGTTTATGTAATATATCTAATTCTTCTCAGTGACTTGTCATGTATAACATAATATAAATGACTTAATAATTTCATGCATACCAGTACCGGCACTGACTGCCTGCCTTTTACTCTTCACTGTAGGTTGGTTTGCAAAGCCCACACATCCAAACAGTGGACACAGCAGTGATTCCAGACAGTATCTAAGAGAATTTCTGGATGAAATGCGTCCACAGACAATCAGACAGCATCTCAGGTAAAAATCACAGAATACACACAAACCCACACAGAGTCGTCTTATAAGCAATCCTAAAAAATACAAAAGGCATAGAGTAGTTTTCCACAAATTAAAAGGTTAAATCAGGTAAGAAACTCTAAGAGAGTCCATATAAGAAGAATATAGTGTTCAGCTCTAACATGACTGAAATATTGGATGATCGCCATTAAATTTGTTCAAAAATAGACACAAACAGCTCCTTGGACAAAACAATTTACTTTATAGCAATGGCGCATGTTTACAAGACTGCAGCTTTCAAGGACTTTTTCTAGTATTTTGCTTTTTTCTTTGTTTCCTTGTTTTATTTCTATTTGTTCTGATTTTTGAGTTACTTTGTACTTTTCCTAGCACTACTCTTAAGTTGTTGTGTTGCTCTAATATTAAGATTTAATGTACTCACTGATGTTTTATTTATAGGTTTTCAATCCTCCTTTTGTTTATTTCTCTTTTATTCCATTGCCTCCCTAGTTTTTTATACATATTGTTATAATTTGTTTGTTCAAAAGTACTTTGTAACAGTTACATAAGAGCTAAACATATTTATCATAATTATTGTTATTCGAAAACTGACGACACTAACAGCATCGTTAGGTCATTACAATCTCTTGCTGTGTAGTCACAATGTTCATAATAAACTTTATTTGACAATCTACATAAAATCTACATTCAGATATTTCTACATATGTGTCAAAATAACAGGGTAATTCTAGGAAATGTGTATAAAGAACTGTAAACACATACAAGTTTCCATTTCACTAAATGCTGTATAAGAAATCTCATCCTTCTATGTAAACTTGAAAATTTGGAATAAGCAACAAAATAGTTTCTGCAACAAAATGTGTACAATTTTTGTGACATTTAGGCTATTTAAGGGAAAAGGGAGAAGGAATCTGAGAGTTAAGAGGGTTACATGTCTTGCTATTGTATGCCAAAGATAAATATTTAGATTTATCATCAACACTGACATTATTTATTTGACATTTTTATTCATTTTGCATTTCTTATTTCTTTGTAGGAGTTTTACACGCCTCCCCCACCTCGCTGGTACAGAGCAGAACCTGAAATATGCCCAGCAGATCATGAAAGAGTGGCAGGACTTTGGGCTGGACTCTGTGGAGATGGTGCCCTACGACGTCCTGCTGTCATATCCAAACAAATCACAGCCTAATTACATCTCAATAGTGGACGCAGATGGAAATGAGGTATGGCCTGAACACAAACACCCACATATGACAAACATAATCATTCTCCACCCACTGTAAATAAAGTGAGCAAAGTGTTTTAACTGAGAGTGTTTTGGTTTAATATGTAGCAAACATTTTCTAATTTTTACCCATTTTGCTGAAATTACTCATGGATAATGATCTAATCCATGGTGACTGGAGTTTCATAAGGATTTATGATGACTCCTCTTCTTCAGTTCTCAGTTTGTTTTACCACATAATGCTCCTCTTGTCACCTCCCTATTGTTTGTCCACACCACAAACAGAGCACGACAGCTCATTGAAGTCCAAGGTCCTTTTACAGCCTAGTTGTCAGATAAACCTATGAATGTATTTACTTTATGAGTAGCAAAACTTCCATAACACAAAAGAAAACGGCATGACAAATTATCAAGAAACAACAAGGACTTAAAGTGTAAACATGTACAGCTATGGAAATAATTATTACATGACCTCTGATTTTCTGCTGTTGTCAGTGTATCTTTTTCCAGATTGTTGCCTCACATTTTCACACAAGAAAAATAATGGCTTTACAGGTCACATTTAAAACAAATAATGATTTTTCACTACTTTCACACTGATATCCAATGATTATTTCCAGGCTGGGTTATATGATGTCAACATGAGTGTGGAATAAATTTTCACGAAACATTTGATCCCAAAAAAGTTAAAAATTCATGAATATGTGCAGCAGATGTACAGAGATCACCAGAGGCAAACATCTAATCCTTTTTTGCAGATTTTTAATACCTCCTTGGCTGAGCCTGTTCCTGAGGGGTATGAGGATGTTTCTGATATTGTGCCTCCATACAGCGCCTTCTCAGCAAGAGGACAACCTAAGGTGCACACATGCAAACACAAACAGCCTTGATACTATATTATTAAAACACTAACAAAACATCAGAGTGGTTAGTCTGGATATTAAACATTGTTCAGTGCCATCCATATGTATTTGGTTAAACAATAAAACTGAAAGATTTCACATATTGATTTTTCTCTCCAGGGGGATTTGGTGTATGTGAATTATGGGCGTACAGAAGACTTTTTCCAGTTGCAGAGGCAGATGGAGATTAACGTGACTGGGAAGATTGTCATTGTCAGATATGGAAAGATATTCAGAGGAAATAAGGTAAGAAACTCATAGCAACAACAAAAAACAAAAAAAAAAAAAAAAAAATCAGCAGATTTTACAGTCTCCAGGTGTTTTCTGTTTTTTTCCAACAGGTTAAAAACGCCATGTTAGCAGGTGCAAAGGGTATCATCATGTTTTCAGATCCAGCAGATTACTGTGCTGCTGGAGTCAAGGTAGAGTATATTTCCTCATTTTAACCACAATATGTTAATAACTTGCAGATAATGAAACTGATAACTTAAATGGAGGCTAAAATGTTGTAAAAAAATATTTCTTACACTACTACTACTGGCTTCAGAGTGTTTTTCAGATTAATTATGCATCAGTATCAGTATCAGTAACATCAGTATTTGTTGTGTATAATATACTTTTTCTTACAAAATACTTATAATACTGATGCTAACTAGTCTTTAACACACGTGAACTGGGTTAATTTAAGCAACACTGCATGCTAACATTAGCATATTAGCATAGTAGATAGCAACGCTAATGTTTAGATTCCTCAAGAAAATCCGCAACAACCTGTGCTCTTAAGTGTATAAGAACGTGAACCATGAATATAACGTGATTTGAGGTATAAAATTAAACATTTAGTATGTGTATTTGTGTATTTACAGCCTTACCCTGAGGGCTGGAACCTGCCAGGCGGAGGAGCCCAGAGAGGAAACGTCCTGAACCTGAACGGAGCAGGAGACCCCCTGACCCCGGGATACCCCGCTAAAGGTACTGCATATGTGCGCAGTTACCCACAAATCCTGTATTTAATAATAATAACAATAATAATGTATACCTATATGATACATTTGATAAACAAAGTTACAAAGTGCGTTGCAAAACCCAGAAAATTAGATATAAACCAGGTGAAAGTATAGGTTTAAATTAAATAAACTCTTGGATTATTTGGAAACTTTATTGCCACAAAATATGAAAACAGCATATTTTCTAAATTTGTGAAAAGAGATGGGTGCTTCTGTGTGAGTTCAATTTCAAACATGTACAGCTGTTCTACTCATTCATTTATTTGCTTATACTTGCATCCTTTTGCATCAAGACTTTTATCTACAGAGAAATATTTTTTATGAATATTCCTTCAACAACTTGCAAGTTAGTGCTCGGTGATATAGCCAAAAAGTTGTATCACTGTATTTTTTTATTATTATTATTATTCTGGGAGTTTCACAGCATCACTGTATTTTTTCACTGCATGGCCCTGCCTTTGTATAAGTTTTATGATGTATTCTATGGTCAGGAATGTAATGTGGTTGCTCCTGTGTTAAAAGTCTGGCTGCAACATTCTGTATTTGGATGTTTTGCCTGCTGATGTCAGAAGAAAGTACCTTAGAATAACAAAGTCTGGAGGAAATAAAAGCACGGGTGATATTTGCTAAGTCTGCAGAGGAAAGGAGTGACCTAATCTTATTTAGCTGTCAGGATTGCACCAATACAACCACCCAAACCATTAAGCAACCATTGTAAGAGTATATATGTGGATAATACCTATATCTAACACTATCCTTATTTCCTCTCTTGCAGAATACACATATAGACACAGTCTCGAAGATGGAGTGGGACTGCCCAGTATCCCTGTGCATCCCATTGGTTACCATGATGCAATTCACCTGCTTAAGTACGACAACATGAGTCTTTTTTTTCCTTTCCTTTTTGCAGTTATTGAGAGCAATGCTATTTTTATTTCAATTCTTCAATTTAGGGCAAGAAACTAAAATTTTCATCATGGACCCAACTTAAAATGAGTAGCTAATTTGCATTATTAACAGAATATTTGAATAATTTACCACTCAACAGGATTATGGGAGGAAAAATCCCACCCAACAACTGGAAGGGAGCTCTGAACGTGTCCTACAGGATCGGGCCGGGATTTATCGATGACTTCAAGAGCCAGTACGGAATTTTGCAACGCTTCTTTGAAATTGTCAAAATGATAGCTTTGGATTTTGTCACTCTTTCCTCTGTTATTCACATACTTTTCACTGCTGTCTCTGCTCAGCTTTTGTAGCTTTTGAATTGTCTCTCCCTTTTGGTTGCTCTTTTGCTTTGTTCGGCTTTAATGACCCAATGGCAAGTAACAAACAAAAGCACAATGGAGCCCCTTGTACCCCCAGTGTATGAGAGACATGCATACACATACATCCCCCACAAATTAAGCATGTAGTATGCACCCAAAACTAACACCAGTAATGTGTTTGTGTGTGTGTGTGTGTGTGTGTGTGTGTGTGTGTGTGTGTGTGTGTGTGTGTGTGTGTGTGTGTGTGCTTCTGAACAGTACAGACTATTGGACATATTTCTAGAGCAACAACAAAAACAATACATTGTGACATAGGTTGATTGTTTCGTCCTAATTAAATTTTCAATGGGACTAAATTTAGAAACATAAAACATTTCATGAATAGGATTTGCATTAAGTTGAATCCCTTCTCCCTGCCCTCCTCCTTTCTCTTTTCTTTGTAACCCAGTTCCCGCCTCCCCATAATCTGTGTTAATTATTCTTTTTATACATCTATCTGTGCTTTCATTGTGTGTATCACTCCCCTCTTAATCTGTCTGTCCCAGTGCGGTGCGTATGAACATTCACACTATCAACCAGGTAACCAGGATCTACAACGTCATCGGTAAGATTAGAGGAGCCCTGGAGCCAGGTACAGAAACCCAACCTGCCGTTATCATCCATTCATTCACTAAACTGTCTGATGTGAATATTTGTACTTTGAAAAAAACTACTGGAAATACGGAAATATATTCTCTGTAAATGTTATTATCTTATTATCGCCACCATCTGGGTGTGCATAGACAGGTATGTGATTCTAGGAGGCCACCGGGATGCCTGGGTGTTCGGTGGGATTGATCCCATGTCTGGTGCAGCAGTGGTTCATGAGACGGTCAGGAGTGCTGGCAGGCTGCTCAGTAAAGGTACAGGCCTGCAGCCCAGTGAATACATAAACAATGCTTTGTTTACTGTTGTAATAGCTGGAGGTGTTTCCAGTATGAACTTCTCCAAAACCCTACCTCTGACAGATTGGATATGTTTAGTTCATTATATCTGAACTCCCCTTTGGTGAGGTGTTTGGGGCATACCTAACTATGAGGAGGCTGATACAGGAGATGCTGGAGGGTTATGTCTCTCAGCTGGCCTAGGCATGCCTCAGTATTAGGTGTAATCGGTATAGCTGGGTTTTACCATAGACACAGATGGATGGATGGATGGATGGACGGACGGACGGATTGATGGATAAATGTACTAGTGTGTAGTTCTTCAGTTTTAATTGATTCTTTTATGACAATCACAGAGACGCTATTAGTCATTTGTTTTATTACCTCTACAGTGACTGAATTACTGTACTGTCCAATACACTGTCATTATCCTTATAGTCACTATAGTATTTGTGTATAGGATGGAGGCCTAGGAGGACTATAATATTTGCCAGCTGGGATGCAGAGGAGTTTGGATTGCAGGGATCTACAGAATGGGCAGAGGTACCAAACACAACAACCCCCTGATCCCCCCCCCCCCACACTCCCACGCACATAGATACAAACATGCACTAACTGCACTTCTCTGTTGACAACAGGATAATGCCAAGCTGCTGCAAGATAGAGCTGTGGCCTACATCAATGCAGACTCAGCCATAGAGGGTGAGTTAGTTAGTTTGTTTAACATACTTTTTAAAGTACTAAATATAGTTTTGATGTGCTGAGATACATGTGATATGCATGTATTTCAGGCATGTACACACTGAGGGTGGACTGCTCTCCATCTCTGCACACTTTGGTATATAATATCACCAAACAGGTGAGTAGATTTTTGCAAACACACACAACACAACATAAAGCAGCAAAACAACTCTTTCTTTTGTTCTTTTTCTACTCTGTGTAGATTGCAAGTCCTGAAGAAGGAGAGGAGGGAATGTCTCTGTATGAGAGCTGGCATAAGAGGGACAATTGGACAGATGACCGTGATGCACCCAGGTACGATGTGGTTTAATGAGTTACATCTTTGCTCAATGGGTTTTAAACCTTTATCGGGCAAGTGACTATTTTTGGTCATTTCCACATACATTACAAGAAAGAGACAGCAATAGTTCCAGTGAGGACAGTTAGTCACCAATCTCAGGTCCAATGTGGTCTACAGGGTCTGTAAGGTCCACCTCTGCATGAACAGTGAGTGGACCTGCTTTGTTAGGTACCATAAAGTAATGGTACTAATGTAAGTAATGATGTTCAAAGGGATAATGTGTATGTTGACAGGTGTCTGGATCAGCACTTATGTTGGTCTAATATTCTAAAATATATGTTCCTTTCACCTTACAATGTGTTTTTCTTGTATTTTTTTATATATACTTCTTGGACTTTTTTTTGTCACTTTATAACTCCATTAACCTTGATTTTCTACATTACAATAAAAGATGTTGAAAATTTTCACAAAAGTAATAAAGTGTTATTATGTCCTCCAATAACACACTAAGGTTGACTATTTGGATTTCAGAGTATTTCTATGAGTGTCTTATAAAGGGTTAAGCAGCTATGACAGCAGCTTTAAGGAGCAGAGTTCTTAATGACCCAAAGACAGAGACCACAGTTTGTTCTGTCTCTAGTGGGTAGAATACTCTGAGAAGACACTACTCAGGTTGAGATTATTTGATGCTGAGTCCACTGACAATCATTAGAAAATATTTAGGTTATATGACTATGTTAAGATCATTTTGTCATTTTCAGTTTAATATCATTAAGATGCTGATATATATTCTATATTCCACTTCATAACATTCCCTTTCATGGTGAAATGTCATAGTTTGGAGAAACTATGTTCAATGTACACTACACCTGAGCTTTTAAACCGAGCATAATTAAAACTGCAGCTCTAATACTTCAGTAGACAATAAACTACAAAACATATCCTGCTGATGGGAATTCTGTGGAACTGTGCAGACTGTACCAATAGGCAACAGCTGTGCTTGATAATATTTTGGCAAAAATTCTATAATTACCTGTCTGAAGTGGTCTGACAGAATTCTACCCATTACTGTGAAGTGTGTTTTAGAAATTCTACCCTGTGACACAAACTTGGTTAATCAAACGAACATCATGTTTTCAGACAGGAGTTAAATGCATCACTGACAACTGTAATTACTGATCACTGATCAGATTCAGGTGTGTCTCGGCTGCTCCACTCTGTGGCTCGAGGGTTTTCTCTTTTCCATAGTAGTGTGAACCAGTGTCAGGGTATCTATATTTGTTGGTTTTTTTTAATGGACTGAGGAGAGAGCTGCAGAAGAAAGATTGTGTGTTTCTGCTGATTTTATCTCCTGCATATTTCATTAACTGAAGGAAATGTCTAACTCAGTGTGTCCTTCACTGTGGTGTACTGTAGGATCAGTAAGCTGGGTTCAGGCAGTGACTTTGAGGCCTATTTTATCCGTCTGGGAATTGCTGCTGGCAGAGCGAGATACACCAAAAACAAGGTGAGAAACACACACATACAATATTTACGTTCATAACTGTACAAACAGATCATTGTGTGTGCATGTGTACACTATGAATATCTGTATGTGGAAACACTGATTGTGCTATTCCTTAAATATTGTATTTGTATTGTCTATCTCCGACTCAGAAAACTGAGCGATACAGCAGTTATCCGGTCTATCACAGTGTGTACGAAACCTTTGAGATTGTGGAGAAGTTTTACGACCCGTCCTTCAGAAGGCTTCAGGCCGTGGCCCAGGTCAGAGGTGGACTCATCTTCTCATTGGCTGATTCACTGCTCCTCCCACTCGATGCCAACCAGTATGCAGGCTCACTGAGGAAGTACGCGCAGAGCATTGCACATCTGGGACAGATGCATCCAGAAGAGATGCAAATGTATCAAGTGTCATTTGGTGAGAGCATTTAGCTCAAATAGTTGGAATAAAAAGTCCAAACCTGTTGACCTGTCCTATGACTATGTATTGATTCTTTGTGTGTATCCTCAGACTCCCTGTTTTCTGCAGTGGAAAACTTCACTATTGCAGCTAGAGGTTTCCATGAGCGACTGGAGACGCTCAACCGAGCTGAGTAAGCATTTTATACATTATGAGTGTCTAAACAAATGGTGTGCATTTCTAGTTTTCTAGTTCTATTAGGACTAATGACGTTTGATGTGTGTGTGTGTGTGTGTGTGTGTGTGTGTGTGTGTGTGTGTGTGTGTGTGTGTGTGTGTGTGTGTCAGTCCTCTACAGGTTAGACTTGTGAATGATCAACTCATGTACTTGGAAAGAGGTTTTATAGACCCTCTTGGATTACCTGGCAGACCTTTCTACAGGTTAGTCACACACCAACTGATGAGGGTCATGAATAATATGGTGACTTTTTGGCATTGTGGGCTGTGGTTGACTGGTCATTTCACTGTACTGTTCCATCTAATGCTCATTTACATAATGTATGGTGGATTTTCTTCATGTAAAAATGTACATATATATGCACAAACATTTAATGTACTAAAAGAATTATATTTATCTTAACCTGCAAAAATGTAAAGTGAAGCAAACCTGTGATTAATAAACGGTTCTTGTTTGTGCTGGTTGTTTGCAGCTCAACCATGTGATTTTTATCTTGATTTTACCTTTAGCTGCTGTAACAGGTGTTTTAAAATTAACCATGAAAACAATTGTTTTGTTATTTATTTGGCAACTTCTCAGATTTACCTTTAACATTTTCTTTGAATTATTACAAACTGACCACACACTATTGTTATATTCTTTTATTTTTCTTTTATTTAATTTCAGGTGTTTGTAAAGCCTTTACATACAGTGTCTTATTAGATACTGATATTATAGTACAGTTGAGCTGTGTTTTATCAGCAGACCCGACACAAACCACACAGTTAGGAATGCTTACGTTTATTTTATTCCTATCATTTTTCTGTTTGTTCACATTGTTGTGTTTTTGGGTTATTCCTCTATCCAGTTTTTGCGAACTTGACCTCAGGAATGTCTTGGAGGAATCTCTTCAAATTTGGCACAAACGTTCACTTGGAGTTGAGGGTGAACAGATAAGAATTTGTAGGTCAAAGGTCAATGTGCCTGTGACCTTAAAACATACTTTTACCCATGGCACAACATTTGGAAAATCTGACACGGTGACATTTTCTATCCAAAATGTTTGCACTTCAGGTGATTTTCTTTGGATTTGAGATGAAGTTCTTAAGATAAGACCACATGTTTGAATGAATTAAATCTTTATTTAGAACAATATAATAAATAAATACATACATTTATAATAATTTCCAAAATGTGTTTGAAATGGAGTTGGCTGGAGCAAAAGCTTATTCATTCCTTCAACTCATTACCAACACACAAACTATATGAATTCATATTAATAGAATATGTTTAGATCAGTCTGTGTAATAATTATCATATCTATAATTCATCATAATTCACTACATATGTGCTAAATATAAATCAATAACAATACAAATCTGCAATCTGCCATAATTTATAAGTATATACAACCTTCCTTATAATTTATACTATATATGACTACCTGTGTTCTATTTTTAAACTACCCACAAACTATTTTAGTTTATTTAACTATAATATGTATAATATGAACATGTATTCCTTTACATATTAGGTAAGCTATCTATACTAAATTCTAGAATAACACAAGCCACTATAATGGTAGCTTCTTTAACCTTCCCTTTTATTAACCTCCTAAGACCTGAGAACCCCACAGGTTTTTGAGTTTTGGCTTTTTTTAATTAAATAATTGCTTATATTGGAAACATCATGATGTAACAGT
>JAPQRQ010000006.1:16462017-16476180 GCA_037367365.1 Apogon talboti | reverse complement strand
TTCATTGTGTTTGCAAATGTATCCTGAATCAATAAAAAAGTTGTATGTTTAACCTTTTAAATATTTTAGCATTGGGGCGTGCATACACCCCACGTGACCATTCATGTTTGAATAGGCCACATGACCAACCAAGGGTTAATTATTTTCACAATGCTGTTGATTCATTGTTCACTGTATTCTAACAATCACTGTAATAGTTTCAAGTCTTTTTAATGTCGCAGAAGTTCAATATCTCAAAACAATGTAAATCATTGATCCACTCGACTGCTTTATATATGTTTAATAAAGTGTGAAATTGCCATCATTATTAAACACTACTGACAAATATGACACCTGAGAAAGACAAACACAAGCAGATTACGTGAACCTGATGTTGATACAAGACCAGAATTAAATGAACAAGATTGGTAACTAGTTTTTGAAGCTTGCACAAATAAGAACTGACAGTTACCTTAGAAAATAAAATACAAAAAAATATATATTATAAAACTTTTTTTTTTTTCCCCCATTCACAGCTCAAATGTTTGGGACAGTTTTACACTGTCACACAAAATCATAGACACAAACACACTCCAAATGTTTCAAAAATATAATCTCTATATTTCATTCTATATGTATGAATAGTTTCTGAATGTGTGCATGGAAAAAGACATTTAAAGGCACATACTATTACAGCCCAGTGACATGTAACTAACATTCATTCACTGCATGATTCAAAGGTGTTCGTTTGGATGCCGTTAATAAAACCTAATGAGACATTGACAGATTCATTAAAGCTATTTTAAAATGGCTCTGTTCTTGGTTTGTCTAGAATTCACTGCTGGGCTTTGATTAATGTAAAAGTTTTCAATGAGTCTATTCACATTTGGATCCAAAGTGCATTATTTAGTATTTCCTTGGCAAGTCCATGTATTGGGATGATGACAATAGAAGAATAAAAACATCTAAATGGTTATGGTAGCCGGATGAGGATAAATCATTATAAGATTGTATTGTAATGAGTGCTTAGAAAAAATGCAGTTACATAGTACTGCATTAAGTCCATTAAAAGGAATGCATAGTCACATTATAGTCTGGTACTGATAGAGTGTTTACTGTTAATATTGAAACACCACTGGTCTAGTGTGACTGTACCAAAGCCACTACGTCGCAGAGGTGAACAAATGGCTTGAGTTCAATGAAGAGATTTTAATATTTTGTTCACTGTGAGGAGACACCCAGTCCTAACAGAGCAGACGTCCACAGAGTCTGTTTAAAGTTACTCATCCTCCTGCGTCATCTCCCTCAGACACTCCTTTAAGTTGTTCAGCCTCTCCGTTGGAGCCTTGTCTATGGTCTTCTCCAGCAGTTTCACCGCCTCTTCTATCCCGGGCAGCTTCGGAGCGTGGTGGTGGTAGAGATAGCCGTTCAGGTGACAGCCGTGGCAGTCTGGATTAAGCAGCCCACACAGGAAGCGCAGGAACATGTCGTACTGGGCCAGCGGAGAGTTCAAGGTTCGATCCAGGGCACTGTGGAGCAGGCTGGCGGCTGATTTGGTGTCTTTGAAGGAGAAAATCTTGGACCTGGTTGAATCCAGTACGTTCTCTTTGTCACGGAACATTGTGAAGACGTACAGAGCGGCCATGAACTCCTGGAGAAAAGAAGAGAGGTGATTTTATAATGGGAAATCTGGTTGGTCTAACAACATAAAGGTGTGTTTAACAGTGGCAGTGAACAGGTTTGTGCAAGATTATTTTTTTACTGAACAAATTAAATACACTATAGAAAATTTGTGGCATTCAGTTACAAGTAAACAGCTCTCATCCACAGTGTGAACCCACCAGGGTGCATTCGGAGGTGGACAGGGAAGCATACATCCACATTTATTTTTGTTTTAGCAGTGTGAACCCAAACATTTCCTAGAACGGACTAAAGACCGGCCTATTCAGCTGACGTCCCCTATCAACCAACCAGTTTTAAAGATGTCTGACGTTACAAAAAGTCCACAAAGTCTACAGTTTTTTAGAAATTATCTGCTTCAGAGATTGTATGTGCTAAATGTTACGTATTTTAATAAGATTAATTGGAAAACAAATGAAAAAAGTACTGGTTTGCTGATGTTTTCAAGGTATATGATAAAGTGTTATTACGCATATATATTGGTTTATGTACATTTATACAATAGATTTATAAATCTTCCACTAGACAGAATCTGTAAAGTGAATGTATAGAAATGTGCAGACGGTGTTTTGAAGTACATCTGATAGCTCTGACACAAATATTCCTTTTGAGTAAAACCCATTCTCTCATTAATTCTTGAATTTCACATTTTGACCCAAGACTGTATCTGTGAAACTTCAGCCAACCAGCATTTTTGACTTGACATTTCTTTATCAGTGACTCACACGTGGTAAAATTTCACTACTTTTATTCTGGAAGCATTTGTAGTACTTGTAGTAGAGCAGTGTAATGTTACCTCATAAACTGAGTAACAGGAAAGAAAACATTCAGCATTAAAATAGATTGTATGTTGATTAACACAGTGTATATTGTAACCCCTGAAACACACATCATGACACATTAGAATGCCAGGTGTGGTTACACCTTTGCACTGGTGATTGTATCAATCAGGACACATGTAAATAAGGTTAAGGTTAACTCGATTTATTGTCCCTGTAGGTAAATTCAATCTGCATTTTACCCATCCTAATACTGTACATATACACACAGTACCTAGCATTAGCATTAGCACTATCAGTTTAGAATAAGGCCTTTCTGTGCTCAGATCATTTCTCATTAAAGTTACAATCTTGAAAAATAAATAGATGTCTGTTAAGTCTGTCTCTATCCACAGATGAGTTGACATTATGGTGTTGAGCTTATCGCTAAGATCAAGGTAAGGCAGGCAGTGAATCCCAGTGTTTCCTACATTGACTTCTTTAAGATCACAGTGCCTGATGGCATGACATTGGTGACTGTTCACATCTCTTATCGCCAACAGGGGCCACCAGGGACAACTACACTCGAATATTAGAGACTATTCCTTGAACATGTATACACCTGTGAGTGAATGTCTGGGTTCTTGGCTGTCAACATCACTTGACTCATGTGACAGAGGTGTTGACTCAAAAGCTGAGGATTCAAGTGCAGCTTAGGCCATTAGCTGAGTTTTTGTTCATTCTATTGATGAAGATATAAAATATTTTCACTGTTCTTATAACCACGTAATTTGCTAAATCTTTGAATGTCCCACGTGCATAGGGGGTTCTTGGATGATTGCTTGCAATTCTAGATATCCTAAAAAAAGTCTAGTACCCAGCAGTTTCAAGTGTCCCACTTTTCTAATAGGTGTAAATGCTGTGAGATGGAACGGTTAATACCTGAATGGTGAAGTGAACAAAGCAGAACGTCCTCCTCTGTGAAGAAGTAGGGAGCTCAGTAACTAAGCCCATAAACACAGTCACCTCCGGAACACTCAGAGAGTACTCATTCAGGTCGTCTTCGTAGAAAACACTGACATTTCTCTCCAGCATTTTTAAGGCCATCTTCCCCACCTTCATCACCAGCTGCTTGTCTTCATCACCCCATTTCTATGTGGAAAAACGACAATGATAACACCTCATTGGTAAAATGTCAGTAGACTTATATTTAGTAAAGTACACGTTAAATATGAATTAAACACGAATGACAAACTGTTTTTCAGTACAATTTGAAAGAGAATATATATAATATTGCTGTGGAAAATGACAGAAATTCAACCAGGTTTTATCATCTCCTTTCAGCCACACGCTTATGTCCTTTACCAGTTCGTGTTGTCCTTTTCCAAAGTAGTGCTGCAGCCTGCGATTCATCTGGATGAGCAACATGTTTAGGTAGAACGGGGTGAGCCTGGGAGGGTGGACCCCATACTCCTCATCACGGAAGTTGCGCTTAAACAACGTCGCCACTATCCAGCACGTAAAGGGATGGTGTGTAAGTATACGCAGTGTTGGTAGGCGCTTATAATGCTCCACGATTTTTGCTGCAAGTTGTGCATCAGCAAAGCGTTTGGTCAAGTATTCGTCTTTCATCTCATCACTGGAGAGAGAGAAAAAGAAAAGAAAATAAGGACGTGTCAGGCATAGAACACCCAGATATCCTGTATCTGCAGGGTGGCAAATGCATCACGTATACACACAACGGACAGGAAATGACAAATATAACCAGGTACATACATACACCCACCTAAAGCCCTGTATTTCTGTGACAACATCTATGAATTCAGATGGTATTTGTGAGACCGCCGCTCGTCTACCGATGACCCAGACACGGGCGGTTGGAAGCAGATTGCCTCTGATGAGATTTACAATCAGGGCGTCAGGATGTGCTTGGGTGTTGCTGTCGTTTATTACTGGAGTATTCTGGAGGGAGACAGTGGAGGATTCTGTCACAACATTTTCTGAAACTAAATGCAATGTATCTTTTACAGTGTTTCTTCTGGGTTACAGATATTAACATACATAATAAAATGCACTGCTCTTTCAGCATATAAAACTATTGATATTTGACTGACAATTTACTTATTGAGAGGCCATTCAGGGTTTATCTGGAATAAATTGCAATTACATAGTCATCACTGTACAAATGGAATTATTCAAAGCAAAAATGCAGTTCTGTTCAATATTTGGGTGAATTTTTTCCTATCTTTCAAATAGCAAAGTCTGTTAGAGACGGTACACATACTCACCAAATTGGAGTTCTATCCTGTACTAGTATTTGTCCTCTATTTTGTTTACTGTACAACACATATGATTTTAGGTTAATGTTAACACATTTTATAATATGTCATGACACCACCAGAAACCAGAGAGGAAATAAGGAGGTTTTGCACCAGCCAGATCATGAGCAGCTGTTGTTAATGTAACAAGTCAGGAGCCAAATTACTGAAAAATGAAAACCTACTTGTTAACTTCTCCAGCCTTTCACTATGGAAAATGTCAACTGATTAACTGGTGTTAAGTTAGTTTATATGATCCAGTTTACTAATATTTAAACCTGCCCTCCCAAATAAAATGAGGCCATATTAATGTTATTTATCTTAATTGTGGATGGTGATTGTGTTCAAACCTATGCCCGCTGGTTGCGAGTCACCTTTTATTAGCTTGCTGATGCTGTCATTACTACTATTGCATAAGTGTGTGTACAAGATATGTGTGTGTTGACAAATACCTTCCAGTCCAGTTGAGCTTGGTATCTATCAAATGAATCCATTACAATGAGATATTTGCAATCCTCTGCATCCAGATATTCCATTTTTTTGCACTGAGGATGATAATGGTCTATCATTTCCTTGATAGACATTGTCTTTGAAGGAGGAAGGTGTAGATTTCGTAGCAGCCAGATATTACGGAAGGATATTTTGATGACAAACTGCAGATCCTGTGAGGACAAAAAATACAAAAACAGGAAAGTTGCATCAGTCACTGGGAAGAGAAGTTGAGCAGGTATTGTACATTAGGATTTTGAGAGTTTTTTTGAGGAATAATTGACATTGTCCTCTCACACCTTATTGGCCTTTTGGTTTGCCCAGTCCAAGCAAAATTTCGACATGCACACAGACATGCCAATTCCTGCGATCCCAGTGGTCACTACTGTCCGCACAGGCTGACCATCTTGCTTCTTCAATCGAAACAAATTGTTCACACTAACAAAGGTGTCTGCACTGGGAACCTGGACAGGTGTTGGAGGCTGAGGTCGAAGCTCATGGGATGGATCAAAACCTCCATAAAAACCAATGGAAATTTGGGGCTCGACAAAGATGTTGTCCAGAACACTCTGTTTTCCAGCTTGACAAATCCCCTCAGGAATGATGTGGTATCTTTGTAAATGCTGCTTCAGGTGCAAACGGATCAGTGCTAGAAGCAAAAGACAGAAAAATGTATGGATATTGTCAGCACCTTACTGGAACACACTTACTACATTAATTTTAATGATTACCTAATGACTAATTTTTCAAGCTATGAAAACTCAATACACATTTAAGAGATCAAGTTTGTTGTTTGACACATTGAATCACTTGAGACTAGAATCAGGAAAAAAATTTAGTTTAATCTAATTTCTTGTAGTGTTCACTTACCTCTCCTGCACTGATTACGTAGTTCTTCTGACTTCTGTTTCTTTTCGATACCTCCTAAGGCGTGTATTGTATGAGTCAGTGCACGTTCCATGCCTAATATATTTAAAAAAATAATAAAATAAAGAGAAAAAACTACATGAAAGTCAGTTTAGACATATGTTACAGCATCTAAAATGGAAAAAATCAACTAAATCTTAGGTTTAAAATTTGCTGTTGCAAACGATAATACATTCACAAACTGTTCCTTTATTGTACTTGTTGAGCTGTGATTTCTTACCAAGGACCTCTATAATCCTGTCCACGAAATCAAGCATATCTCCCTCCATCAGATGTTGCAGTTTAATTTGTTTTTCCCATGAAGAAAACCATATCTTAAATTGAAGCAGCTCCTCCTTGGTGAGGTCTGTCAGAGTATCCTGGATTTTCTGCACATAGGGAGACATAACAGCGCAGGATATAGTGTTTTTATTGATTTTTCAAATCATTTCTTGTGCCTCATTTTTCTCCATTAAAATATTCTGAACATAGCTGAGACTGCCGTACATGTAGACAATCGTTTTCAACCATTTACCTAATGTTCAAAGAATTGTTGTTAATACTTGATGAAAACATCTCATGGAAACAACATTATTCGGAAAATGCCCCAATACTGGGAGGTTTCATGATCACTTTAGTGTACTGTCAAATAACGTCAATGAAGAAAACCAAAATAAACAAAGTCAGATAGTTTTTGGAAAGAGACACAATGGTAGAAATACCTGAGAATGTATAGAACTTTTGATTTCTGCAATTCTGGGCATTAAAATGGAGGTGAAACTTTGCTCATTGTATCTTGGGGTAAAAATTACATATACTGTACCTACATGTAAGAAAAAAATCTGTCACCAAATGTTGTCTTATGAAGAAACCAGTATTATAGGAATAATTGCATATAATTATACAGTGTATGCCTGTATCCCTGGGTCAGATTACTGAAAATATACAGAAAGACAAAAGGGAGAAATACTGGAGGAAATGGAACAGTTAGTCTGGACATTAGATCAGGCTCCATTTAGTTTGTTTCCTTATCTTCTATGTTAGACATCAATGGAGAAATCCTTGAGTAATGACCTATACATGTCTATCACTGACTTTGATCTCATGGTCTTTGTCCCATTAGTTTGTTTGTACAAAGAATTTTGAATACTTGATTGAAATAAAAGACAAAAAGGAGCAAATAAAATCTTGAGACCAAACAGAAAAAACATGAAGGACGACCTTGAGGCACTGACCTTAAATACATGGGCCAGATCCTGTTCAGGATGCAGAATGCCTGGCTGGCCGTACTCGTCCATCTGCATTCCATCATCATATTCAAGAGGCTCAGGTGGTTCTGGTGAGTCATTCCGGGGATCCAAAAGTACATCTAAATCCTTGTCATCATCGTCTGAAATACTCTCTATATCAGAAGACCTGATAGACAGCAGGAGTACATGACATGATAAAGGTAAGACATTGCCGATCATATGAAAAGAAAATTAACACTGTTTGCATCTGCTACATTGAACTACATATAAAATGTCACTTAACAGAGATCACATCATGTCGAAATGTAATGAACTGATTGATGATTATGACTAAGTAGTACGTAAACTGCATCAATGTTCACAATATACTGCTCTATAACACACCACATAGTATCCAGTAATCAATAGCAAAAACAGTTATTGTACGAATATAAGACCCCATAAATTAGTAAGTTTGATCTCTGTTCAAGTGTCCTCTTTACCTTGTGTCAATGACAACAGCTCCTGGTGGTTTTGTCTGCTGTGTGGACATGGTATAGAGGGTCTCTGGAGATTCTGAACGAATCAGCTGCATCCTGACAAACATTAACAAAAGACAGACAGCATCCAACTGCTAAGAAAAATTTATCTTGTATTAGAAAGTATCACAGTGATAAAAGCAGCATTACAGAATAATAAGCGAAAAAAAGAACTGTGTCAGAGGAATATATGCAGTTTGTGGTAAAATATATATTATTTAGTGTACCCTGTTCCCTCATAGACAGGAACATCACGTTGTACTATAGGAGATGGGAGATGTACTTCAGGAGGCGGTGAAACAAAAGCCTCAGCAACTTCTTGATTACATTCCTCTTCCTCCCTCTGCTCTTCCCTCTGCTCCTCCCTCTGCTCTTGCTCTCCCTCCTCCTCCTCCTCCTCCATCAGATCTACATCCTCATCTTCCTCTCCTTCTACATCATCACTGTCACTCTTCATTGAACCATAGCTGGATGGTGGCCTTGCCCAGTTCTTCTTGTCCTCATCATCCTCTGCATACACAGGTCTAAAGCCGCTACAGAGGCAAAAAGAAGAAGTTACATTATCAGTCGGTGAACAAATTAGACTTAAAAGTGCTTAAGTATGAGTACTTTCACTCAAAAAGTATACACAAGTATGAATATGAAGTACTTAAATTCAGTAAATACATTTTTGGTCCTATACACATCAGAGGCAAATGTTTTAACTCCACAAAAATTGTTCAACAGCTTTACTTTTCAGATTATAAATATTCATCCTTTTCCCTTCGGGTAGAAACCATGCATCCCCCACATCTTATTTTGAGTATCTGCAATAAACTTAATATATTAATATTCCTTTGCATGTTCCCAAAGTACTTAAACTGCAAATTACTACAGCCAACACTTAATGTAAAGCTGAAAACAGAGCTGTCTTTCCAAAGTGGTAAACAGTTGACCTTTTTTGGAGAACATGGTTCTCAATAGTAAGGAAGAATAAAACACCTTCTAATGATGTAATAAAATGTGACAGCACACAATTATATAAAATCGCCTTAATGAGATCTACTTTAAAGATCTACAACAGTGAAAATGCAAATATACATCAATGCAGCTGTAATTCTGATCCAAATAGCTTATATGTAATTGTGAAAACTGACAGGATTCATTGTGCTGAATTACTTTTACTCTCAAAATTGAAGTACACAAAAGGTTTAAAGCTAGAACTCTAATTTGTATTGGACTACTCTCACGCGTTATTAGTACTTTTATTTAGGTTAAGGGTGAGAATAAAACTACTTCCAACACTGACGTAGTAGCTGTTACTACCTTACCTTATTCGATGAAATAAAGCACTAACAGCTAACGCTAACGTTGTTTGGCTAAAGTGGGTAATTATTTTAATATAGAAATGGAGAACAAACTTGTATTGCAGTATTTTCATAATATACTACTACATTTATTTAGCATAAGGATCAGAATAATTGTTCCGACACTGAAAAAATAACAACTGTAAGAGTTACCTTTATTTCTTTATAATATGTTATTACAGATCATTGGACTGGCGAAAAAAGCGTTAGCTAATGTTGTTTCGCGAGTGTGTAAACGTTGCTAAAAGTTAAGAAGAGAAGTAAAAACATGAGATATCGATTACCTTGCAGATCCCGAGTCCATGTTTCTGGATAAAATGACGTTAGGATAACTAAACTATGCTAGTATTACCGACACCAGTATAGAAAAGCCTTTATGTAATCCTGGTATTTCGTCTACATAACGAATTATAAGATATTTTTTTCACTTGCATTTCACCTGCCCTCCATTTTTATTTCTTGACAGTTTACTTTCGGTTCCGGAACAACCCGTTTCCGGTGTTTCAGGACAGCACGCCCCTATCCGCCGCGGTGGCGGATGGGAAATGAGGTTGGTTCACACACCGTTCAGTGCCAGGGGAAATAACTTGCCTGGATTACTTTTACCTTCAGTCGTCATATTATAATTTTCAAACCACTTGAGTCATTCAGGGACAAATTGTCCACTTCAAAAAAAAAAGAGTTACAAAAACTTTACAAATTAATATTTTGTTCAGCTTTTTTCTGCGCAAATCTCTTAAAACAATTTCAGGCCTGCTCAAAACCAAACATGCAAGCTATCTGATTTTTAACACTTTAAATGCCAGTTCGATTACTTGAAGGCACTGCTTGTTATTTATGAAAAATACAGTTATTTTCCATGTAACAAATGTTGGGTGGCTGGGGTATTTCTTTGCCACTTCAGCCTTGGATGTGTCCGTTTCCTACCAATGCAAAAAGAAACTATAATATGGCTTTGAGATTTAAAAAAAAAAAAAAGTGGTTATAATGGGACTTCATGGGACTTTTTGTCGTAAATGACCGAAGAGGGTAGTAAGTTTTGAATTTGAAGCCACACAAAACATATTAATGCAGCAAATTCAATATTTTGGCCAATCTTTGATATCCAAGACTGATTTAAAAAATAGAAAAAAAACCAAAAAACACTCCCCTAGCCTCCCAACATTTGTTATATGGAAAATGACTTTTTTTTTTATTAGAATCCTGTAATCAAACTGACCTTTGAAGGGTTAAAATGTTGATAATTCTATATTCAAACATGCACTAATACAGCCAAACTGATGGTCAGATGAAGAGGAAAAACAAAAGGAAAAGTTTGCCCAAATGAACGGAAATGTCCATAGTGATGCAAGTGACTTAACTTTTCTATTGAATACAGTGACTATGGTGTTCGGGGTTGTGTCTCTAAAACACCTTTAGTTACTACAAATGGAAACTTTAAGAAATAACATCTCGTCTGTTGACAGAAATAAGAGCAGTCGGTGATGTTAACAAAAGAAATACACAAAAAACAGTCCTCGTTTCCTTTGCACTTTGAGCAGGGACTGGGGACAGAGTTCAGCAACTCTCCAGTAAACAGAAACCATAAACTGATCAAATTACGCTTTATATTATTGTCACCATAGATCCTTTCACTTCAAAATCCCAGGGTATTATTTCACCACATAACATTATCGTGTTCCTTTAACTTTTCTATAGTAAGAGTCATTCACTGCAATACCCAATCCATTTTAAAAATATTTTTGTGTGAAGAAAGAGGTGAGGTCTAATTTATCTTAGGTTTGATTTGTACACTGGTTTTCATCGGTTTCAGTCTAAAACTATAAAACACTTATTTTTTCACATGTAACTCTGTTCAACCTCTTCTTAAGTCGAAAAAGAAAAGATGGTTATGTAAAATACATCTGTAAAATTGAATTGAAAAGGAACAACTACATTGGACCAATTAGTCAAAATGGTTATGGTATTCATCCTCTAAATATTTCACAAAGAGCTATTTTCCATATTAAACTGTTTAAACAGCAGTTCCCTAAGCCCTTATTCACTATAAAACAATACAAGCACCCATAGTTAGGACTCCTCTAATGAAAAGGAACCTAGTGTACAGATTGTTTAACTGTTTTCAGGTACTTTGGTATGTATTTAAGGGGAAATAAGAGTTCATCAAAAAATTACCACAACAGAAATGTATGTCAATATTATGGCTGAAAAAAAAAGAAATGGAAAAGAGAGAGAAAATGAAAGATTAAGCTAAAACATGGCCATAAAGGTACAGTCTTGAGTTGAATCTGTGTTTTGAAAGAGAACGAGTTCTCAAACACAAACTGGACCAAATATGGCATAACTCATTTAACTCAACTCAGTTAAAAAAAATATCAAACATGACCAGCTTTTAAAATTTTCCAACAATGTGCCACTTCCATATTTTATTAACATAAAAATATAATACAGAAAAATGTAGAACCAGACAATTTGAAAAAAGTCGTGAAGAACGATAAAAGTCAAAGTTTTGAACTGGAAAAAAAAAGGTTTAAAATCAAAGTGATTAAAATGACAGATGATTAGGACTTCAATCTGGGAACCTGGTGTTCACACCTTCATCTTGCTCATCATCTGTAAAACAGAACATTTGATTAAAATCACAGTTAGAGACAGACATATGTGAATGAGGCATGAACACAGACACAGGAAAAGTAAACCAGTCAAGTATTAGTTCAGAGTTTTTGAAGTGAGGTGGTATGTGTTACTGACACAGCAAAAATATCCATTAATTTACTTCACAGGTCATTAGTTGTGCGTCTAGGCTGTCTCGATTAGTTTTATTTTATTGAGTAGCTTCGATGTTTTAACTAATGTGTTCCAACAGTAGTATAGCCATTTTTGCTTGGTGACTATGGAGATAGACATAAGGCCTTTGGTACCCAACTGGGAGGGAATGTCTGATAAAAAGGTAAAGCAGTGAAAATATTCAACATATTGTGGACATTTAAACTGATAGATGTTTTTATTGGGCAGCAAAATAGGTTGTGCTGATATCCCTTATCAGAAGCAGGGCAGGTACTCCTGTGTGTTTCTCCAAACTGGAGACATGCTGACCATTATCTATGATAGGTGAAAAAGAATAAAACCCCCGACTAACCCGTCATACAAACACCACAGGTTATTACAGCCCACCATGAGAAGCAGCCAGCACCCTTTAGTCAGTGTGAAACCACAGACACCCACAAATAATTGAAAATAATGTAACCTTTGAGACTTCCAGCCAGATTTTCTCCATTTAAGATACCTGCCCCTGAAAACATTGTTCAAATTCAGCAACGGAGAAATAATGATTCATCACAAAATGGTCTTAACCATTTCTATGTACCGTGGACACAGGCTGTCTCTGATCTGTAGTCATGTTTAGACGCAGAGGATGTGAGGTCACTAACAAACTAAACCATTCTTTAGAAGTGATTGTTTGGCTTTAGAGATTTTGGGTGGTTGAACAGGACAAGCATGGTGGTACTCGATGCTCCTGATGAGTTAGGTTTGTCACCGAGACAATAAGTACAAGAGCAGAGTATTCATGCTGCTGAACAAGTTTAACTTGCTTGTGAGGTCAAAGCTCAACTGACTGTTTCCTGTTAATAACCTGATACCTCAGTGAGATGGAGTTTCACTTCATTAGCATTAAAACAAGATCACAGCTGCCATTTCATGTTCTGCCTGACATACCAGGAACATCTAGTGAAATCTAAAATAATGGTGATGGCCTAAAGGTGAAGTGTGTAGAATTTAGGGCGATCCAATAGCAGGAGTGCAGTACATTTATTCATAATTATTGCAGCAGTACTTTGAGTCATTTCTGAAGAACAAGATAAAATCAAAGTTACTTATGTCGCTGCAATTTACAACTTTACTGTTAGATGGGACTAAATCCAACAAGGTGGACTGAAACTGACAGAAAGGTGAGGTGTTTTTATTTACCTTGCGAGCACTAGCCGTCAGTCCTGGTGACTTTGCAGTCCTGCGGGTTACTTGTGGAGACTTTCTGAGTCCTTTAGTTGACGCCTGGGGTGATTTGTGGCTGCCAACCCTGCCTGCTCGTCCTGTTCCAGTGCGGGTATTTGATGAAGGTTTATTTTCCTGTCCCCTGTGGACACTCATCTGAGCGGGTGACTTCTTTAAAGCGCTGCCTGGAGACTTCCGGGCTGAGCTGCGTAGTTTGTTAAACCCTTTCTTTAGGTAGTTGTCTTTTTTAGGGGTGTTTTCAATTGTGAACATCATAGATTCTCTTCGGCCAGCCTAAAAGGAAAAAAAAGAAAATAAGAAAGAAAGACATGATTGCAACTATCCCACATTGAAAATCAATCATCAGAAACTTCCACTGTGTGTATCAATTAAACTTACTGGAGAGAGGGCAGCATGAATATTAGAGCCACTGCTGACATTCCTGTTTTTGGGGGTTAGTGGTCGTGGGAAGCAGCTGGCCTTAACCTTTTTCTGTTAGATCAGGAGACAGGTTGAGAAAAACATTAGGATTACTGCAAGAAATAATACAAGCAATACAAAGTATGATGGAGCATGAAATCCAAAAGGACATTAGACAGGACTGAAAGATGGAACATGTCATACTAACCTCAGGCGAAGTCAGAGGTACAGACAACATTGACGAAGCCCGTTTCCTGTCTTTTGGACTCCTCAGGTGGGTGGAGCTGGCAGTTTTGGATGGAAGTTGACCGGGCATCAAGGACAGACGGTGAGAACGAGCGGCGGCTGCAGCACCGGTCTGTCCGACCATGAATGAGAGCCGGTGAGAGGTGAGAGAGTCCTGTATCTGGCCAGGCATCATGGACACCCGGCGGATTGTCTCAGATGGGTCACCTGTGCGGAGTTCTTCATCTGTGAAAAGGAATGCACTTTTGCAGCCAGTCTGG
>JAPQRQ010000006.1:16442919-16455554 GCA_037367365.1 Apogon talboti | reverse complement strand
GAAATCTCAATGTCCTTTTTAGCCAGCAAGTCTTCTTTAGTCTGAAGCTCTTCTGCTGCAGTGTTCAGTGACTTACTTAAACTTTGCACTTTGTCAGTAAGATTTTTGATATCATTTTGTAGGATCTCTGACTGTTTGCCGCTTTCAGCCTTCAACAGTTCAGAAGCAGCAGATGTTTCTTCCTTTAGCTGAAATAACTGTTCCTCCTTAGAGAGTATCTCTGCATTTAGTCTTTTCACATCATCTTGAAGCCCTACAATCTGTGCCTGGAGTTCCTCTACATGCTGATTGCTCTGTTGTTGCTCTTTGGCAAACAGATTTTCCTTGGATTCCAAGTTCTCCTTAGCATTTATCAGTTGGGAATGAAGACACTCCACTTGTTGCTGTAATCCTCTGATTTCTTCTTGAAGACGGTCTGACTGCTCTGAACTTTGATCTTTCAACAGGCTCATTTGTTCAACTTTAGTCTGAATCTCTTCCTTCAGACTCCTCACTGTCTCCTCAGAAGCTGACAACTGTTGCTGCAGGAGGTCTCTTTGATGAGAATTGTCCTCTTCCTGCTTTGTTAATGCTACCTGCTGAGCTTTAACTTCATCCTTGGCTTCTATCAGAGCCTTGTTTAAACTTTCCATTTGGCCCTTAAGACCTCCGATCTCCTCCTGCAGTATTTCAGACTGTCTTGAGTGGTCATTCTCTAGTGTTAAAAGTTGCTCATTTTTTACTTCAATCTCCATATTTAGACCCTGAATCTTCTCTTCACAGGCTAAAATCTGTTGGTTGAGTACCTCCTTTTGTTCAATATTCTCTTGTTGTGTTTTGGTGAGTAGCTCCTGCTTCAGCTGAATTTCCTGCTCAACTTGTTTGAGTGAAGAGCCAAGGTCTTCAACTTGAACTGTTAGGGTCTGAATGTTATTCTGAAGAACCTCTTCCTTCTGTGACTTCTCCAGGAGTAATTTGGAAAATTTTTCCTCTTTGGCTTGGATTTCATCTTTGGTCTTTCTACTCACATCTGCCAGATAATCAACTTCTTCTTTGAGTCTGATCACTTGTTGGTCTTTATCAGCCAAGAGAGAACTGGCTGCAGATAGTTTAGTCTCCAGATCACGCACTTTTTCTTCAGTTTGGTGAAGAAGTTCTTCCTTTCCTTTTTTGATTTCCTTTAGCATTTCAATTTCTTGCTCACAAGCAACAATATGTTGTTGTAACCTAGTCATTTGCTCAGTTTTCTCCTGCTCAGCTTGTTCCAACTTGCACTTGAGATCATGAATCTCTTGCTGAAGGAGTGCTCTTTGTTCAGCAATGTCCTTTCGCAGCTCATCCAAAAGTTCATCCTTGGCTTTAATCTTTTGATCCATTTGTGCCTTTTGTTCCATCAATAGATCTTTTTGTTGAGAAACTTCTTGTTGATGCTCTTCCAGCTGCTGAGACTTTGCTTGAATATCTAACTCGGCCATCTTTAGGGAACCAAAAGTGTTCTCCAACTCATTCCTCAAATTGGTGATTTCATTCTCCAACATTTCTTTCTGTAAATTTGAAAAGGAGAAGTAAATTATTAGCAGTTGGTCAAATACTGACAACTAATCCATAGAGTTATACAGCTTACCTCCATTGCAGGCCACATATTCTCTCCTTCTTCCTCCTTTGTGGCCTTTCTTAATTCATCCTCTAAACAAGAAATCTTTCCTTGAAGGATCTGAATTTGCTCAGTAAGGAGCTCCTAAGAAATGGGCAGAACATTGGACAATGAGTGTAAGTGTTGCAGAGTAAATAACAAATAATATTAAGGGACAGTACTGAGGCTGAATTGTCATTTCATAGACTTTGAAAAATGTCTTCCTAGGCCTAGTTATTACATTACTTTTTGTGAGGGTAAACTACTTTTCACCTTTTGAGTTGTAGCTTCATTAAGTTCAGACTGCAAGTGGCTCGTTTTGCCTCTCCATTCCTCTTGAGCAGTTGCTTGAGTCTCTGTCAGCCTGCCAACTTCTGCCTCAAAGATGGCCAGCTGTGAACAAACTCCTCTCATCTGAGGAAACATATTTAAGAGTGTAAGACTTTCTGTAAAGTGATCACTACAATTATGTGGCATAATTACAAACCCAACGACACGTTAACACAGCTTAATTTTGGAATGCACTTTCAATTCTGATTGATTTTATTTAATTGACTACAAAATAAATTCAGTTCAATTAGAGATAATTTTACCTGTGAAGACAGCACACCATTTTCTTCTGTCAGTTCATCCACTTTGCGTTCCATAAGTGAAGAGTCACCCTTGAGGACTTTATTTTCTTTCAACAGGTCATTAAAACGTAATTGTAACCTTAAAAACAAAGACACACCAAGATCTTGTCAGTAACGCAGCATCTTCTATTACATCATCTTCTGTCACATACATCAACAAACAGGATTATGTATGAAGGAATCCTTGAGACATGCCATGTTACAGCACGAAGACAGTGGAACATGACAGGACACCTTCTAAGACAGTATGTTATTCAGTTCTTTTTCTGTTTAATAGTCAAAATGGAAAAGGATCATTGGTAGAAGAAAAAGAACTGGAAAATGTAAATGTCTTAAATATTAATACTTACATGTTATTCTTGGTCTCAAGCTCATCGATTTGTTCCCTCCCAACCTGCTCCCGCTGTGTTTGCTCCTCTTTCAGCTTATCCAAACAATACTGTAGCTGGTTAATATGAGATTCTGAAAAAAAATATTTGGGAAAAAGATACAATGAAAGAAAGTTGAATGTATTTCTGTAAACATTCTCAACACCAGTCGAGTGAGTTACCTCTTTGTGTAATAATTGTGAGCTTGCTGGCCAACTCCCTCTCTAACCCATCTCTGTAGTCTCTCTCCTTGATCATTTGTCGCTGCATCTTCCTCAACTGAAATTTTGGTGTGTTCATAATTTCTTGCAAAGGAGAACTGTGGCAGGAACAAAAACAAATCAGACATACAGAATGACTATAACCAAACTTAAAATATCAGACGTGGTGGTGTAAAGCATGCAGAGTAAATAATACCTCACTGAAGAAGATGCCACAGTTTGCATGTCCACAAATGTGACTTTCTGTGTACGTGTGAAGACAGGGGACTGCTCATCTGAGAGTGAGAAATCAGATGAAACACTCGAGGCAGAGGTAGTTGGTGACCTCTCGAACATTTCATGGGAGACGGGCAAGTCTGAATTTATGGAGAGATGTGGTTTTATAGGACAAACCAAACACGTGGCACTTACAGAAACCAAAACAATTAATTTGTAAAAACTGATTTAAGGTGTCACTGATTAAAATGATGAGACAATTTTACACTTACATCTTCTTGCCAAATAGGCATCAAGTCCACTGCTCAGATGGACGTAACCATCACTCTCCATCACATAGGAACCTGTTAAATTCGCTATTTCTCGCTAATAGATAGAAAAGGAAGAGTAGTATAACCCGTGATTAATAAACCAATATTATGGACAGAGAACACAGATCGACACTGAAGAAACGGGGCTCTATATTTACCTCCACCTCACAGTCCAAGGTGTTTAGTGTACAGCGGTCATTCATCATATCATGGTACACAAGTAACAACAGCACCTGGAGATACAGAATTAAGTAAGTTTTTTTATGTATATTCTTTTCTACATTTAATTTGACATCTTTCTGTCATACCTTTGACATTTCTATTGTTAGGTTGATACCATTTCTTATGTTGTCCCATGATAATGTAGTGCCGTTGACTCCACTAAATCTGCAGTCCCCTACAAATAAAAATAAGTCAGCACTTGTTTACTTTCAGAAGGATCTCAACGCCCAGTGTCATTTTGCTTTTGCACTGCTGCACCAACATAAAAAGTGTACATAGGGTGTGTTCAGTACACCTTACGTCACCTTGCGTATCTGCCTAATATGTTTACAAATGAAATGCTGCACACTTATGACTCCACCCAACAGTGTTACAGGGTGTGACCAAAGGTGAAGGAGATCTGAAATTTCTGACAAGATATGAAAACAATGCTGTGATTGTACAAAAACTATTTACTCTGAGTTACTACACAACTTCATAAATCAACTCAGCTCGCATTCATTCATTCACATTCCATGTAGACTAAAAGGCCATTTTCAATGCTATACATAGTTTGTTGAAAAGCTCACAAATAGGTCAGAGAAACTCACTTTTCACAAAGTCTGCAATGATCTTGAAACGCTCTTCAGCACAGTTATTTGAACAGAGATGAGGTTGCTTTCTCCTTAGATGACAGAGGTTAGGCAAGAGGGAAAAAAGTACAGTTTAAATAAAGTTTAACGCTTAGAATGGCCATTTGTGCAGGATCACTCAGTACAGTTTATAGAAAAAAGTCAGCTTGTCATTGGTCGAGTCTTTTTTTTACACAGAACAATCACTGACAAACACGTTACTCATACTTACAGCATATAAACAACTTGAAGTAAGACTTTCCCATCCTGCAAATCCTCGACATTTAGTGTTGCTTCGTTGTTTGTCTGTTTAATGCTATTGACCTTAAAAGATAGTTTGACAAGTAAGTATTTTATCCAACTTTGTGACTACATTTAACAGAGTTGTACTATGAACAATACCATCAACCTACCCAACGAAGAAGAGCACCGACACCCACATTCATCGCGACTCTCATCGTGACTTAAAGGGATGCCACCCTGAAACAGCGAACACACCGTAAAATAAATAAAGAACCAACAAAAAATGATTTCGTCTAAATGGTATAAGTACTGGTATTATGTTTAAAGACGCTTTTCGCAGTAATTGACAGCCTTCCATCAATTAGCTACTCACATACGTATTTGCTTAATGCTAATGTAGCATTAACGGATATTTACGTTCTCCCCAAAAAATAACCATAACCACAAGTTAGCATTAAAGTTTCAAACCTATAGTGTCGTGAAAAAGTTTCCAAAATAAATTACTCACCTTTAGCCAGAAACGTTGTTCACCTTTTTCTGTATGGATTTAGTAGCCTTCACTAGAAACACGCAGCACCAGCGTCCAACTACATCGAAACACAGCTAAGAAATAACAGTCTCATTACGTTTCAGACAAAATTCAAATATGGTGCTGAAGATTGAACTAACCAATCCGAATGCGCATGTTACGCCGTCTAAAAATGCACCAATGCGATTGGCTGTAAAGCCGGAAGTAAACAAAGTAGTGCACTCGATATTAACTCCGAGGTAGCACGGGCAAAGTTCTCTCAATTCAACAGCAATTAAAAAACACAAATATCGACCCTTACACTTATCTACCATTGCCTTAATTTTATTAAAATTAATTCAGAGATTTATTTATTTGTTCATCGTATGAGCGCCAGTCTACACTAACACTTAAAAATATAATCTTGTGGCAGGATGAAGAACGACAGGTCAGTCTCTTACCTCACCTTCAAAACCACACACTCACACAAGACCAAGTGCACCAGGAAAACCTGGGAGCGAAAAACTACGACCCCAACCCACAGTCCGACTGTGTGACGTCCGCTACAACCTCATTGTAAGCAAGACTCACCAGCATAAAGGAAAATGTGCACTTTCGGATGCAACTCTTCGTGCATAAATTACCAGTAATTACTTTTTTTTTTTTTTTTACTAATATCTACTGTTTTTCTATTGCCAGTTTTCTACATTGTACTGTGGGTCTGTCAGCCACCTACAAATCCCATAATGCACCTGTTCCATTTCCTTAGCAACCCATTTGTTGTAGGTACTAACGCTAGATAAACACTTTTGAAGTTGACTATGCAAAGTGGTCTAATTTTACAGGTAAGTGTGTTTGGGACAGTGACAACTTATATAAGCCTAAGTTAATGATTAATTAGTGTGTAGAAACGTATGGGTATGGTATTCGTACATAACAGTGAATTCTGACAAAATGTCTAATCTGGCCTAAAGCATAAAATCGGTTGAGAAATGTCATTCCAAATAGTATGAATGACAATAACCTTTCTGAGGCGTTGTTTGTGAATGTGTTTGCAAGTGCTAACCTCATGAAATGCCTTCATAATGCAATTGAAAGCTGTTTTAGAGTTAGTTTTAGAGCTGTTTTTGTGTTCCTCATTTTTCATGTTGCCATTATTCTCCCCAGGTGACTGACTCATAAGAGTATGAATGGTGCTCCAGTGGATTTATCTTTTAAATGCATCACCAGGTTGGCAGGTACTATTTTACAGTCCAAAATATATATTATTATGCTTAATATTTGGTTGTACAGTATGTTTGTTTGGTACAATATTATTTGTTTATTTATACAGTTACGAGCTCTACAAAAGGGACATTTACTGTAATAAATCTGTTCTACACAAATAATTTTTTATTACACCAATCTGTAATTGGTTAGAAACTTGTCCATTTTCATCATTAAGTTAAAAATTAAGTGTAGATACAATTGAAGCAGTGTGCAGGAGGTATACAAAGTTAATCAAACAAAACAACAGCAAGCAAACAACTTTGTATTTTATTTGTGATTTCAGATGCAGTGGCAGAGGAACCCAGTTGTGGACTGCGCCCTGTAAAAAGAAATGCTGAGGGAAAGTATCTTAGCCGCTCCCTGCGTTTCAATAATAACAGTATTACTGGCCTTAATGACCTCCAGATGACTCTGTGCCATATTCTGGCTCAGCCTTCACTGCTTGCCTGGCTGGATCTTTCCTTCAACAAAATATCACACATAGACCCAGTGAGTTTCTCTTTTTAAGATTCATTTATATTTTTTCATCTTTTAGACCTGTTTACAGACAAAAACACATCCATTATGTAGTAGGAGTCTTCTTTTCAGTTAAAAGTGTAATATTCAGAATATGTAAAGAAATTAAACCGCTTAATCACTTACTTATATCCTAAAAATATGCACCATCCCTGATTATTTTGGTTGTCAATAACAGCTTGAAGACTAATTTTTATGTAGAAAACTGTAAAGACATTTTTTCATGAAAATCACAAATAAAAAGGCGAGACTTGTCAATTCTCAATCTTTGGTTCTTCAAAGCTTCCTCTGCTCCTATAGAGCAGCAACAGCATGCGAACATCAGGCATCCACAAATTACTTCAACACAAAGACAATTCACACAAGCATAAAAGCATGTTTCATATTCTGCCTTTAAGTAGTATAGTTTTTCTTAGTGTGATTAACTGTGGTAACATCTTCCTGTTAATGTTCATATTTTTTGATGGTAATAAATAATATACACAGCCTGGACAGAAAAAAGTCCCACACTCCCATATTTTATTGGACAACTTTTTGCTTTGATTACAGCACCTATTCACCATGACATTTTTTAAGCTTTCGCAATGTCACAACATGTATTTCTGTCATTTTTTGGCCACCTAGACCTGAACAACTGAAACAACCCCCGATCATAACACAGGCTTGTACTGGAGACACTAGGCATGATGGGTAACCACTTATCTACCTCTCTGATGCATCCATCACTCTGCAACAATCTGGACACATCTCATCAGACCACAGGACCTTTTTTCTATTGAAACACAGTCCAAACATCATGTTCCCAATCTAATGTTTAAGAAACATGAAGATACTCACTGCATTAGTTAAGGTTAAATAACTTTTTGCCAGGAGAAACATTTTAATCACTGCAGCAATTATCCAATCAAAGTCTCTTAACTACTTGTTTGGTTAAATTCAGGTGGGGACTTTTTGGGGAGACCAGGCTGTGTATGTGGGAATTTATCTGCATATAAAATCTTTTGACTTTCTATCTTCTTTAGCAAATGTGCATGTTTGTGTCCCAGGTTTTGTGCGAGCTTCGTCAATTGCGTGTGTTGTACATGCACGGCAACTGCATTTTTATTCTGTCAGAAGTGGACAGGCTTGGAGCACTGCCACATCTACATACCCTCACCCTACATGGAAATGACATAGAAACCCACAAGGGGTACAGGTAGAGAGTTTCTCTTACACACACATACATACTGTACATCCTGCACCACTGGTGTGTTTTTAATGTGAGACTTAAAATTTCTTAGTCACTGGTTTGTGATTCTGGGGTGAATTTGACCTGAGCTGCAGCTGCTGGTAGCTGACCAAACAAGAGGGTCTCATACCAACACACACTTCTGAGGTGCACAGCAAGGGATTAAAGAGATGCCTGGCAGGCATGCAGGCACTTAACATTTGTAACAGGTGCATAAAAGCAGATCAGGTTCATATTACATGTTTTAGTCTGCATAGCAACACCAGTTACAAACACACTAACAGGAGGAGAGGTCACAAAATAAAACTGTTCTCTGAATGCATTATTGGTGCATTCTATTTGGTTACACTGGAAAGTAGTGACATACATACTGTGATGATGTTTGCTCTGATGAAAAATTACATCATATTTCCATTTGAGATTCAGACAAAAGTGAATATTCTTCCATGTACACATGCATGAAAGTGTGCTTTTCTATGTTTAGGAATCACGTGATTTCTGCTGTGCCCCATTTAAAGATGATGGACTTCAGCGGGGTGACGCCCCAGGAGCGAGTCCTCGCCAAGGTTTGGCATCACAGCAACAACAGCAGCAGAAGCAGCATGAAGACTCTGCATTGATGAAAACTTATCTCCATGGCACTGTGTTGAAATTATGGTTTCACTTTAAATGTTAAAATTTCAATCTTGATTCATTACTTCTATGCAGTATTTGATGCATTTGTCTTTGTATGTTTATCTGCTAACAATGTGTCTCTATAATGGAATAATTACAATGTAGAGAATAACACCTGTATTTGGTTGATACTGTAAGACTGTTGCTATATGATTACAGATATATTAACGCTTCATGATTATGCAAGTCATTCATTTATTTTCCAAACTGTTTAACCCTGTGGAGGGTCACAGGGCTGCTGGAGTGTCTCCCAGTTACCAAAAGGTAAATTAATGGAAATTAATTTATTAAAACAAGGGAGTGCTTATGTTGAAAGTCTTTAATGAATTAACCAAAAAAATAAAATAAAAAACCTTCAACTTAAATTTTTGGTACTAGCCTAACTTACAAACATATTTCAGGTAGTATTACACATTTGAGTAACAAACAAAACAAAAAAAATGCCAAGAACCCATTGCAAAAAGCTTAAATCAAATGCGTAGTTGAAATAATCACAGCCTTGCAGATCATCCCTTTAGAGACTCAAGAGTGGCTTACCATGCTCCCTGCATCTAGCCTCATGCTCTCCGATGAAGAGCAAAAATACATTTAAAAACACAAATAAATAATCACAAAAAGGTCTGGGGTCATTTTCTCTGTTGTGGTACATAGATTGTTAACGCTCCACCACACTGCTACAATGGTTAGTTTCTGATTAATATGAACAACTTAATCATATTACAATCTGCAGCGAAACGCTTTGTTTAAAAGCTAACAAACGCAGGCCTTAAAATTGTTCTTGTGTTTTCATAAAAACGCGTCACCACAAGATCTTAGCCAGTCCTGACCGATGAACTCTCTACAAAAAGAGGAACTTCATACAATCCATCATCTCATCTTTTATATTCAATCAGAAAATTCTGTACAAAGAAGGCATGAATACACATTATCTGTCCCTGCAGCCTCCACACATCCACCACTTTTGTCTGTCCCCACTGTTATTAAATATGCAAAGTTCTGGGATTTGAGTTCAAGACCTACTTTCTCAATGCTTTAGTGCTAGAAAACTGCAGAGGACATGTTACGGTCTGTAAACGTGTGCACATGTGCCCCGAGAAAGCTTCACCTGTTCTCACTCCAAGTGCCATTTGCTGACCCATTGATCAGCCCCTGATTTATTTGCATCCTCACCCACCAGAGAACAGTAGCCATGGACAACTAAACCATAAAAGATTACATTGAACTACATCCTGCCTAGTCTGTTTGTGGGAAACACTGAAATTTACTTATGAAGTTTGGTTTGTCTTGATATTGTAATGACACATGGTCTTTATTGTTACATGTGTGATGCTACGTTTGAAGCCCAAATCTGACCTGTGAACGTCATGAGCGACTATAAAGTGTAACTTCCCGAATGATTGAGACACCTTGTCTTTAGAGGACAATAGCCACCCCTTTTTTATGCTATGAAATGATTGATTGAGGAATGGACAGTATCATCATAAAGCAACAGAACAAAGTTAAAGACAATTCTTTTTCCTGCTCAATGGTTAAAATAGTGACCTGCTGTTTTTATATCTGTGTTATGGTGATCATTTCTATTCATGACAAACACATTTCTCCTGTTTCATTTGACATCTTACAAAGTACAAACCCCAGAATAGCTAGTGCCTCCTGCCAGATCCCTACAGCTCTGTCCCAGGTGAATATACAG
The DNA here is from genome assembly GCA_037367365.1 of Apogon talboti. NCBI lineage: Eukaryota > Metazoa > Chordata > Actinopteri > Kurtiformes > Apogonidae > Apogon > Apogon talboti. Next base: position 16,445,229 of record JAPQRQ010000006.1, on the reverse strand, counting down.
TGCATTCTTTCACACTTGAATAAGAAATCGGAAATGTGGGGCTAGCCTTATTTGCCTGGGAGTAAAAGCTGAAATAATGACACTGAAACAGCGCAGGAAAAAAAAAATGTAACCGTAAAAACATTACATAGATCACCAGTGATGATGATAAAGGATGATTTTTTTTTCCCTCACAGGTGATTATGGCAAAGGCTGTACTCCAGACATCTGATACAGTGGAGGCCTTGTTGTCAATATGAGATCACCCATCTACTGAAGACCATCTTCCATCGCCCATGACAACCCTTTGTCACTGTCCCATAATTAATTACACTAAAAAAAAAAGACAGCCATAGGGTGCAATATGTTAGCGACCCTACATTGTCTCTGTTTTTGTAGCAGGTAGAGACATAGCAAAGAAGCACAAGGACCAAGATGCTTTAGAGAGGGTGGGCTGGAAGGTGAGGATGCAGGAGTGACGCAGAGAGACCAAAATGGGAGGAACAATACGCAGGCCATAGTTGAAGAATCAAGGAATGGCAAACTGGACGACCAGTTCTTCTTTAGCATCCACTTTGATTTGAGAGATTGCACTGTAAGCATAAGCTGCTATCTTGGACACCTGTAAAGAAAGAAAGACGAGGATAATTAGCTTATGTTGAGTGTGCAATACAAATGAAACTGATTAAAACTGCTCAGCTGTGTGCAACTAACGGAACATTTTATTGGTGAACAAAGGGAGTAACAACAGAAAGCATTAGACATCTTTGAGGTCTATTTAAAAAGGCACATACTTGGCCGTGACCCCGCATACAGAAATACCACACACACATGTTGCATACTGTTTCTAAAAGAGTGTCCCGCTAGTGCTAAATGAAACCAACAAGAATAAAACACAACTGGAAGAAGCGAGAGAGATAGGGCCAGCTTAACTGTTAAAAGTTACAGTGTATGATTACCTGCTGGACATCTGAGTATGGCACCAGATCACTAGCAAGCACTTGATGGGGCTGGCTGGTGAGGGAAGGGAGAGCAAGGGCTTTCTTCTGGGGCAGGCTGTTGCTCAACACCGCCAGCTTTGTACTAAAAAAAACAAAAAAAAAAAACCAAGCTTAGTGGGGTCATTCTCCTATTTGTGTAGAACATATCAAACCTGATCACTAAAGCTGATTAACGACATTAATGAAAACGTGAGGTTTATGCAAATGTAAAGTATAATCACATGGTTTCTGAGGCTAGTCTACAAAAACTAAAAGGCAATAATTCAGTAATCAGAATATTAGGCTTTGAAAGTAATACAATTTGGACAGGTCTTAAAAACAAACAAACAAACAAAAAAGGTTAGTTGGAAGTTGCATTAACTTTAGTGTCTTCAAATATATTTTCCGTTACAGAAATTTTTACAGCGCTGTAGCAATGGTACAAAATGAAACCAACAATTTACACATGGCTCTCCCCCCCCCCCCAAAACGCATTACAGACCCCCGTAGTTAGCAGTTAGTAGTAGTTGTAGTATTTTAGTCGCATATGTATATTGAATATTTTATCCTGTAGCTTTTTGCACATGCCCACATTTTTAGCATCTGTGTGATATTTTGTGTGATATTTTTAAACAGTCTTTTTGCACCAATGTTTTTGATGCTAAACACAACAGAGCTGCTGAACTGATTTTCGTTGTTCCTGTGACAGTGACAATAAAGATGTATTCTATTCTATAAATACCAGTCCTAACTGTACAGCCTGGCAACAAATTATCCATGTGTTCTGACATGTGTTGGTTAACGTGGCGTCTTCTCTCACCTAAAAGATAACGTTAATATTAAACTTTCAAGTGCAAGACCAATGTATTTACCGTTTGGCTGCTTTTTAAAATAACAAATCTGAAATTTATTGTACCTGTGAAAGAGTTCAAAGTAAGTGTGTAGTGTAGACAGAATCATTAAAGTTGCACAGCAAGTAATAAACACATTTGAAAATATTCTACAATTTTACTTTTAGTGCCATCATGGATGTAAAATAGTTCTTAAATTGCATTCACAATGGTCTTAACAACTTGAAACCTTCACAAACCCTTTGAGCTGACACCTAGCTGCTGTGATTCTTAAAAATCATTCAGCTGCCACTAGGTGTCACTATACCAGAGGTTTAAGTTTAGATTTAAGGGAAATGAGTTTTTGCAATTCTTTGGTTGCAACGCTTCCTCCAGCAGTTTCTTGAGCCAACACACACCAGGTTATACCAGTTACACCATACTGTCATGAGACATATCACATATCGTACGTAGAGCAAGTTCAGCTATGAGAATGATTAGATGTAAATTACATCTAATCA
>JAPQRQ010000006.1:16421280-16435929 GCA_037367365.1 Apogon talboti | reverse complement strand
GATAAGATAAGATAAGATAAGATAAGATAAGATAAGATAAGATAAGATAAGATAAGATAAGATAAGATAAAATAAGACATACTTTATGATCCCTCAAGGGGGAAATTAAAATGTACAGCAGCATAAGACAACAGAAAAAAATAAAAAGATAAAAAATCTAAATTATTTGTTAAAGTGACTAAAAGTGACAAAAAATAGCAATAGTAATGATAAATAAAGTAACAAGTGTGCAGTAAGTGACTTTTATAAGTGTGCAAGTGATGGTTAGTGGTTAGTGGAAGTCTGAGGAATGAAACAGATGGAAGAACTGGAAATGTTGATGTAAAGAATTGAACAGTCCGACAAGACTGATATCGACCAACATCAGCAAATATCAGCCAATACCAATCATTGGTGAAGTGCTTTTACGTTGTTGTATCCGTACTTTTCCATATCTGAAAACTTCTTCAAATACAGTTTAAGTACACTGCATGTCTATAAGTTTTAATAATTTATCTCCACATTTGGGTCAAAACATGATTGTAATGCCTTTATGATTTTGGCTTATATTGCCCAAGTGTTAATACATATATTCTTAATTCAAATGGCCACAAATGGGCAAATACATTAAAGTGTATCTGTCTCTGTTTCAAAATCAAACAGACAGGAATGAGAGAAGAAAACAGGACGAGGCTTGTCAGCGCACAACCTCCATGGAAGAAGATAAAAGGGCGTCTGAAACCTTTGGGCTGAGTATGATGACAGAGTACCACACACAGAACATATAATGCACCATGGTTACAGTTTATTTCCACTTGGATTTCACAATAGACCCTCTGTGTTCACGCAGTTAAAAACATTTCATATGCAAAGACCAAGTGCTGCATTTTCTTGCAGCACTTGCAGCCAGCAAAAAAACCAATCTATTGACATTGTTAAAACTGTATTTTACAAATGAGTCTTGCATTTTCAAATGTTTTAATTTTTAGGTCCAAAACAGCCAAGTGTATCCCTTTATTTTCAGCCAAATTTGGGCTACTTGTAATTAAAAACTTACTTGGAATTTTGACATGTGCTGCATAAAAACAAGAGAAAAAACTAATAAAAGGTTGATATTATTGAGAGATGATTTATGAGATATTGAGATATGAGATGAAATATTATTTTCTCCATCTAAAAAGACTGTTTTGCCTTTAAAAAAAAAAAAAAAGCTTCATAATCCCCACAGTACCCTAAATGTAAATACTGGTAGCTCCACACTGTCTGTGCTCCTACTAAAACCTACTGGGAATCTGTACAAATAAGAATAAGAATCCTTTATTGTTGCTGTTGACATTGTGAAGACAACATTTCCAGTGAAATTCAGCTCTTCATGTCAGATCATATGATATTGAGCTTGTCCTTGATCCAGTATCTCTTTTCTTTGGATCTTCATAGCATGCATATAAAAACCAAACATTATTCAAAACCTGATCTTTTGTTCTTGCAAAGACATGACAGTGAAACCTATTGAATGTACAGGTACAGGATAATTATGGAATATAATCCATATCATAACATGTCTGATTGTTATTGTGAATGTGTCTGAAGGTTTTATTTGTACATGAGATCTGGAGTCATTGTTGTAGTGGTTACTGATTCAGACTGGGTGTACTTGGAAAAAATGTAGCTTTTTATTCTTTCTCTATGATTAGCAGCTTTATTTTAAACCAAAGGTGTCAAACATACAGCCACGGACCAAACCAGTCTGGCTCCTGGGATTAATTTGTAGAAATTCCACTGAAAATATTAACAAGGGTGTCAAACTCATTTTAGTTCCAAACTCCAAAATTTTAACAATATTATTCCCATTACAAAAATGTTTTGTGCATTTGCAGATCCACTGTGTAGATCCACTTTAATGCATATGTATGAATGATAAGTTGAGGCATAATATTGTTAAAATTGAACTTATTTTTCTTAAAAAATTTAAAGTAGTTCAGGTTATTCATATTCTGTGTTAAAGGATGTTTTGTAAATGTAAACATTTTCGTAATTTAATTTTACTTTTTCGCTCTAAAACAAAAATAAACCTTTGGAAGTGATATTATTTATAGGTTATGTTATTATTTTACTGCTCAGGCCCACTGGAGATCATACGAGGAAGAGCCAAAAAGTTCTGACAAACATAATAAAAAATGTATTTTATTTCTTTATTAACAAACCTCTCTGCCTTGAATTGCACAGGTCCAGCTGTTCCTTTTGGATGGCAATCTTGATTATATTTTGCTCTCTGGGTCAGACTGGTCGATCCAAGTTTCATCCCCAGAGACGCAGCGCTCATCTGAGAACTTTTTGACTCTTTCATGTGTTGGGATGCATGAACTAAATGAACTAAATGAGTTTCAGGGCAATACAATTCAATTCAGAAAACTTTATTTGTCTTCAGGGGGCAATTTAAAGGCACATATGATAACACAACACTTTTATATAACCAAAGAGATCTAACAAAATAAAGTAAAATGTAAATAATCATAATATCAAGTATGTACAATAGATAACATGTGAATGTGTGGATAAGACACCTCTGCTTTAAACTGTTCCTGTTGTCTTTGTCCACATGTATTAGGATACAGGAGTTAACCAGGCAGGGCAGACTGGAGGTAAACTTGTTGCTCCTGGGGCAGACAGTAGTCTGATGGGGTGGGGATGATGACTGGGAGGCGCCTGGCCTCTCATTTACACTACCCCCTGTTTCCTCTCCACCTCTTTGTTTACACCTTGAGGCCGGTCAAGTCCACGCAGAGGTGCTGCAGCGTCGCTCCCTGTCCAAACACAACAATCATGTCTGCTCCAGTGGTGGGCTTCATCTTCCTGCTCGGACTTTCTCACGCATCTGACAGCGGGACTCCTGCCCAGCTCGGCCCGCCGTCGCTCGGGTACGTGTCCTCGGTCCGCTCCGTGTGCAGACCCATCCCGTCCACCCTGGCCCTGTGCCACGGCATCGGCTACAGGCAAATGCGGATCCCTAACCTGCTCGGCCACGACTCGCTCCGGGAGGCCCAGCAGCAGTCCGCGGCCTGGCTGCCCCTGGTGTCCAAACTCTGCCACCGGGACACCAAGAAGTTCCTGTGCTCCCTGTTCGCCCCGGTGTGTCTGCCGGAGCTCCGCGCGCCCGTCAGCCCCTGCAGGAGCCTGTGCGAGGCCGTGCGGGACGGCTGCGTGCCCGTGATGAGCGCGTTCGGGTTCCCGTGGCCGGAGATGTTCAACTGTACCCGATTCCCGCGCGGGACCGAGCTCTGTATCCCGGCAACCGGAGAGCACGAGACACGGACGGCGGAGGAGGTGCAGCGCGAGGAGGACTTAAAGGGTCAGTGATTGACAGGTTTCACGTGTGAAGATCCACCGTGAAAATGTTCTGCAGTGACTCAGAAGTTAGATGACATAAAAAAAATTAGAAAGTGATCTTGATCTTCATTGATCTCATAAAAATGATATACCTTATGTTGTAATAGTGCAGTTAAGGTCTCAAATTTACACGTTTCTTATGTAAAAGTTGCACAGAGTTAACAAATTGGTAAAATATGTTACAAATCCCGTGGAAAGCAATGTACTTACATAGACCCTGCACAATGCACAAATAGTCCAAATCATTGTCCACTGATATGTAACTACAGACTGTGTTTGGGTCATTTTGGGTTTCATAAAGTATAAGAAAGCTATAGGCTATGTTATGTTACAGACATGTACCATGATAAATAATGTAGGATTTTGAACAGATATTTACATCATTATATACAATATAGAGGTTTTCTTTCCATTATAAGAATCAGTGCCTAGTTAATGTCAGATCTATGTGGGGAGCATCAAAAGTAACAAAAAGCAATTTTCCACAATCTATTGGTTGCTGTTTGACTCGAGTGGACATCTTTAGCAAGATTTGTTTTAACATTTTGGTGTTGTTTATTATTTGTTCTAGCTTTTCCATATTATTATACAGATGCGGTGGTAAAAATGGTTCAAATTTATGTGAACTTTATTTCTGAAAAATCAAATCAAAAACTTACTTTCAGGAAGACGCCTAAACTCCAAATAACATCCGTTTTTCAGGGGTAAGAACCCCCGAATTCCACAAACACTTGAAATGTCACCCCCCCATTTACAACCACAGCACCTAAGCCCACAGAAACTGAGGGCCTTGCAGTCTGTAAAATTAGGAATCTTCTCAAAATGGCTTGTATTATCCCTAGTGTTCTGCAGATTGCCCAAAAATAATTTGTCAGGTTATATTTCTTGAAACTAGGATAAAGTTTCCTCCTCTGAGAGACCATAATGGGTCGTAATAGAAAATGCTCAAATTTAATAAGTTGCGTTTTTTGCAAACAACAAAAGGACTGTTAAAGATTAGTTTAAGAACTTAATATTTTTAACTTGAGAAGTTGTGCAAGTAGTCTCACTCTGAAAATAAAGAAAACAATCTTGTTCCTCTGCTTAGATATTATGCAAACAATTTACTGGGTGATTCAACCTAAATATTAGCTGGATTATCTCATTAATAAAAAATTACATAGATATCATTGTAAATAATAACATAAAAACACACTTTTTACTCTGTATTTTGTTTTTTATAGTTCTATTAATTTATTTCTTATTTCTGTCCAGTTTTGAATGTTCCCTTCTGAAGATCAGTAAAGCCATCTTATCTGTGAGACAATTGTCCCACCACTGTCTCCAAACCTTTACACCCTGATTCTTAACATACAGTCATCTAATCCCCTCTTATTTACATCTCCAGGGAGTGTTATCTGTGATGCCTGTAGTCTAGCTGCAGAAGGAGAGACTGACATCCAGGATAATTTCTGCCACAGTCCATATGGTGAGAACAATGTGAGCTGCAAAATATACAATTTTTCAATTACACAATTACTGTTAATTCTATCAACAAAAAGGTGTAGTAAAAAAAACCTCACTTCTCATAATGAAGAGGACAGAACTGAGCATCTAATCATACAGAGGGTACTGTAGGTTTACAACGTGTCTGAAATGACACGTGTTAAATAGTAATTTGTCTGTCTCTCTTACAGCGTTTAAGCTTCGTCTGGGCAGTGTGTCGACAGTGGGAGGGGACCGTCAGCTGGTCCCTCTGCCCCGGAGTCGAATCCTGAGGTGGGCAGGGGGAGGTGCTGAGAGGGCAGAAGGGGTTGGAGGTGCAATGGCCCACAGTGCTTTGTGGCTGCAGGAAGGAGGCACCTGCACTTGTCCTGGTCTGGACTCCGCAGAGACAAATGAAGACAGGGCCGTAGTTGGGGAAAGCATAGATAAGGGACAAACAAAAGGAGGCAGGGTGGGAGAAGGAGCTCAGGGTGGGTGGTACCTGGCCCTGGCTCAAGCCGAAGAGGGAAGACTGGTGCTGACTCGGCTGGTGAGGTGGACCAGAGACGACAAAGAGCTGAGGAAGTTCATCCGAGCCCTCCTCAAACAGCCTTGTCCTGACCTGTAGACTGCTGAGCCTCTGCCTTTATACACTGGGCAGAGTGTCACCATAGCAGTGTCACATATTAACGCTGAAGTCATACCAAGAATTCACGACTCCATAAATGACACAGGACAAACAGCAGACATTACTGGTTTAATGGAAAGGCAAATAAGGAGGACAAATGTTACTATACAAAGCTCACAAAAGCTGATATCACTCTGATATCATCATGGCAATGTTTGTGTTTTTATTATTTTTGTAGATTTTCTATAGACGAAATGGCAAAATGTAATCAAGATTCTTCAGTGAATTAAAGGGCACCATCAATTTTAGTTAAAGGCTTGGACATCATTAGTCCACATTTACAATGTATTAGTATTTTCATGCACATTAATCACACTCTTTCGCTCTCAATTTCTACCTTTTGTTTCATTGTTGGTTTAGTCCTTTGATTATTGCAAATATTTCTGCAGAACAATAGTCAGAGTAGAGAATAACTGAAGCTTAAGGAAATATAATATGAACATTGCATAGAAATATACATTTAATCATGTCTTTGTGTTTTGTATTTGTACCTAACACACTGATAATTGTACCTCACAATGCAAATATAGTTTTATTTGTCATCAAAATGGGCCATTTGATAAGAATCTGCATTTTTACTGTATTTACTCCCTTTGTATTGTTTTATAAATTATCTTTTCCTTACTATACTCACTGTGTTTGGTGGTTTTCCTGAAATTTCTAGAACTCTACACCCTCTCAGAAACACACCTGTCGATGTTAACTTCATGTATCAGATGTCAGTTTCATGCTACCTCTTTGTGCATCACCTTATCTGCTGCTCAGCCACTGAATCAGTCCTAATCTGTGTACAACAAGCGATTTGTAAGTCTGTTTAAAAATGTCAAACACAAATATGAAACATTTGTGTAGTTTCTCTTCTTCTGATAATACATGTTTAATTGAAAAAAAAAACCAAAACATTTACAATTCAAGCACGTGATCCATAAATTATGTATACCCTCAGATCTCTTACCTTTTCTAACACACACCTGTTTCTGTCCTTGTGTCAGCCGCTTTCTTTGTCATCATCTGCATTACCTTTACTAGAAAAGAGGTGAGTAGTGTTGACAATTTACATTAGAGAAGAAGGTTTTGATGTTAATGTCGTGCTAAGACTATGTTCTTGCGTCTGGTTACCTGAGGTGATAGAAATATCTAGAAAGCTGCAGCTTTGGTCTCAGGTTCAGGGCATTAAAACCTGTATCTGTGTCGATATTATTGTATTTCATTGCACAATTGTAAATTCTTTTTCTATAGTTTAGCAAGAATATACTTATTGCTGTGATATTTTACCACATGGAAGTATATAAAAGTGTCAAACCTCTTGCAAACCTGTGATACCAGACCAAAAATACAGAGAAAGTAATGCAATGTAAAGCAACAAATTAAAGCACGACTTTCTTATACAAATAAGATCCATGCTTACATCTTACTATGAACCCTAATAACATAATATACAGTAATTTCTCCTTTTGGGCATATTTTAAAGTTGGAAATTAACATTAACATCCTAGCTGTTTTGGATATCGGTAAAACCTGTGCATCATCACTGATCGTGAAGTATTTTTTGACACATATTATGTCCTCATATGGAAACAGTGGGTTTATTTCACTGTATAACACCAGTGTGTCATTATTGTGTGGCTTAAAGCTCTTTATTTAAATGTCTGACCGAAAAATGAAATGGCAAATAAAGCTGGAAGCCTTATTTGTTTGAACATTTTATAACACGCTTAGGGACATCTGTTTTGTCCCCTTGTGCATTGTTATACCTGTTGGCTTCTATGACATGATGCAGCAATGATGTACATGTCACAAATGCACACAAGATCTCTCAGAATAACGTTGTTTTCAGCAACACAGTGGAATTTTCAGTGTAATTTCTACTCATTTACATTGATTTTAAGTTCCAGTGTCCTAAATGAATACTTTTGTTATAAGCTATAAACTATGAGTTATAAATAATACTATCATTTTCAGCTGTCAAATTATGCCATATCAAACTACAAATGTTAGTAAACATAGATAAAAAGGTTTCTACCATAAAATCTGAAAAGTCTTCCACTTTGTCCACTTTCAGTTTATATTCAGCTGTAGAGTGAACCGACCAAATTAAATACTGGCAAGTGTGTTGTACTCTTGCTGCCAACAGTTGGCCCAAAATAGTGTCAATTTATGAGAGCGACAGGTTTAAGTGAGATGAATTAAGTGCATGGTGCTGGACACCCAAAATGTAATACAATATGTAGACACAGGGTCCCAAGATGTTAACACACATATATTTGTCATTTGTATCAGAACAGGTACAGTATATAGGTATTTAAGAATACATCTGGTGCAATAAACGATGTGCAGCAATACATAAGAGCAACATTTATTAATAATACTATCATACCAATAGCACAACTTATTATTAGATACAAGATAATAGTTGCTTAAAATTATTTGAATGACTACTCAACAATGCAGTGCTGAAACTGATTGTGCTTCCTCCTTAAATATCCCAGGATGGTGTCTCCAGCTATCGCTCTGGCCTTCCTCCCTCTCCTGCTCACAGTCATCATCAGGTACCGGTACTACTTCGTGCTGTTCTACCGGGCGATCCTGATCAGAATATGGAAGGACTGTGTCACTGGTCTGACCAGAGAGGAGCGAGCCTTCCAGTATGTTCTAACCCACGCCACCCCTGGAGACGCTGAGAACATCCTGGAGGCCTTTGATGACTGGTGCAGCAAAGTGGAGTTCATTAGCAACATTGGGCCCAAAAAAGGTGAGGAGATACTTCACTGAAGTCAGTGATTTACAAAAGTCCAAACCTTCAATGTGCTGGATATTACACTGTACCACCTGTATGTGTGTGTTTTATGTGTGTCTGCTTTAGTCAAGTTGGTTCTGTCACAAATGCCTAATTGACAGCATAATAAGTGGACGTTTGTATGTTTTGCTGTTGCCAAAAAGCTGTTATTATGGAAAGGAGACAAAGTAGAGTTACAGACATTCAACTCTGGGCTGATGAATTGATTGAAACAATAGTTATTAAACTTGGTAACATAATCTAAATTAATGTGGAGTCCTGAGACCTCACATGATATAGCTATCTATCAAATTACAGTCTTTTATTTAGGGATGCACCTTTTGCAAAATTGTGGGCTGACACCAAAACAGACAATATGACTGATGCAGATGTTATTTTCTTTGTTCACTTTTTTTTGTTGTTGTTATTTGACAACAACAACTCATATTTTGTTCCTTCTATGGCAGGGAAACACATTTTATATGTTATTTTATATACAAAAATAAGATAAATTAACTGTTTTAAGTCTTTCAGCTCTTCATTACATTCTCATTGAATAAGCACAAACTCAATCATATAAATTTATGGAGAAAAAAACCCTAATTTAACACAACAGATAAATATTAGTGATGGTAAATCAGTGAAATGTCATCTAAAATGCACACACCAATAAGTGCAATAAATCCACTATGTGCATCCTTAATTTTCTGTATTAGACCAATGCATATATATCAGTATGGGACAGTAAGATATCAACTTTATGTTACGCAGAGACTAACATCACTATTACAGTACTTTTACTAAATTATGTTGTTTATGTGTAATTATAGTTTGCTTGCTTGGTAGTATCGTGGCTCTTCTGCAACGTTTTTTGCATAAAACACAAGCTATGTATGTTTTAATGCATAATTGCTTATTAAAAAAGGGAAGATCCTGGACCGGCTGCTGTTGGAGCAAAGGCCCCTGACGGTGTTGGAGCTGGGGACACACTGTGGCTACAGCGCCATCCGGATCGCCAGGTCTCTGCCACTGGGAGCCCGGCTTTACAGCGTCGAGATGGACCAGAGAAATGCTGCGATTGCTGAGAAAATCATCCGCTTGGCAGGTTTCGACGATGACACGGTGAGAGAACTAAACTGCACTCACCAACACTTTAAATGGACCTGCTTATGAGCTTTAATGAATGCAGGTCCTCTGTATTCATTTATCTTGAACTGTTCTGTGATACGTCTAACACTTTTTTGCTCTGTTTCCTCCAGGTTGAACTGATTGTGAATCCATCAGATGAGGTGATCCCTCGGCTCAGGTCTGACTATGGATTGGAAAGACTGGATTTTGTCTTCATGGATCACTGGAAGAAATGCTACCGCTCTGATCTGGAGGTGTGTGACTACGAGCAGCTGCACATGAACTAACACCAAAATATATTAAAACCTAATGCATTTAATGTATTTAAAATAAATAACTGAGTTTCTGATCATTGCTGTTAACCCCTAAAGACCCAGTGCTACTTTTGTGTCAGTTCCCAAATGAATTTTTCTCTCTATTTAACCGTTCTTAAATGATTTATCACTATTCATTATTATTATTATTATTATTATTATTATTATTATTATTATTATCCTCTGTTTTTTGCAAAAACTGCATTTTACACCAATTATTTATATGTATTGACAGGATTCATGGTTCAACAGGTATTAAACAGTTTACATCAGTAGATGCTTTTGGTCACCAGTGGATGTTTGGGTTTTTATGGGTTAAACTTGATAACGTAATCTGGTTGAATGTTGGCTCTCTGGATATATATCAGACAATATGAGTCCTGAGACAACACATAGAGTAGCAGTAAAATTAAAGTGTTTTATTTAAGGATGCACCCGTTGTAAAATTGTGAACATAGTTTTTCTCTGCAAGTTGTAAAATGATCAATCTAACATCTACAACCAAAATGCAAAAGCAAACGTAGGTTTGGTGACGTATTATATTCAGTAAAAAATGACTACAGACATGAAAAGATGTAAAGCTGCACCCATTAATGAATTAGTTATCAACTGTTCAATTAATTTACCATCCTGATCATTGGGAATTGATTTGAGTGAAAGAAAATCACATTCCCTGACCATGGACTCTAAAATGTTACCATTTTACTGATTTTTCAACTCTTCTATGACAGTAAAGGAAATATCTAATCTAGGTGTACACTGAACATCAGGATGTTCTCTGTGAAACAGTTATTGCCATTTTCTGACCTTTTATAGACCAGACAAATTAATTAAGAAAATAATCTACAGGTTTATTGACAATGAAAATAACTATTAATTGTAGCCAGTTATGTGTAGTCACTCAAAATATGTCCTGGTTTTATGAAGTTTCTTTTTGTATGTTAAATTTTAATGTTTAGATACTGCCAAAAGCTAGGTTTTCATCGCCTATTAAAAGTAACAAAATTACAGTTCCTGCTAACTTTACCAGCTCAACTTCCTGACTTTACAGTGTGTGTGTGTGTGTGTGTGTGTGTGTGTGTGTGTTTCAGCTGTTGGAGGGCTGTGGGCTACTGGGGAAGGGATCAATGATCGTGGCTGACAATGTTCTGTTTCCTGGAGCTCCAAAGTTTCTGCGATATATCCGCAAGTGTGGCCTGTATGAATGGAAGATCCACAGGGCCACACTGGAGTACAGCAAGGGCATCAGGGACGGGATGGCCGAGCTGGTGTACCAGGGAATCAAGTAGACACGCAAAGGACAGACGTCACTACAGAGAGGCCGGGGAAGATCTGACTGCTACCAGAAGAGAAATCTAAACTCTTACATGCAAACTGTTATGTACTAACTGATGCAAAATGGACCAACTGAGCATCTGCTTTTTCAGATTTACTGCAAAACCTCACTGCGCTGTATAAAACTCATCTATACAGAACATCAGCGCCCCCTTTGGGTTACAAAAGCAGAAAAAAGGAACCATGTGACGGTCTCTAAATTAATTCAGCCTTTTAGCTTTCTGTCCTCCATGTTTTCAGTTTGTCTTCCTTGTTCACTTAATGATTACAGCAAACATGTAAAATAAAAAAAAAAATCATCTTAATAAAACTGCCATTTTTGAACAAAAATAATCAGGGCAATGTCATTGAATATTTAATGTAAAAATACCAAAGCCATTTATGTACAAGTTCAGATCTACAAGGCTTAGGTCTGGTGTGTTGGCCTTCAGGAGGGAGCTGTCATGTTTTACCTTTGAGAGAGTGTTGAACTGGAGCGGGCACAGAAACCAACCAAATCAGACATTTTACCAACATGAATCAGCCCTGGATTAAAACCATGTCACATTTGGTGATTTTCAATGATACGACAGTTAAACGTAAAAAACAAAAAACATGGTTTAATAAAAAATGGTTTCATTTAATACAAATAGGCCTTGGTTCATTTAAATACAAAGAGTCAAACAAGCACTCAGGGTGAACATGAGAATACACATGTATACAGTATATTCCTAGTCCAACTAGGAATATACTGTGGTCGTAGATGCTATAAAAATATATTTAAATATTAAATACATTTTACAGAGACCTTATACACTAACTACAGAATATTGCTATTTCACAAGCTGAGAGGTGCATTGACTTTGGCTATGAATTACAGTTAACACTCCTCTGCCATGAAGTATTGGGCCATCTCCTTCATAAGTAACAAATTATTTAGCTGACTGAAGTGTAGTTTGAGCTCAGTCAGCTGTTTGGAAACACCGTGGAGTAAAGGCGCATGACTGACGATATGACAAGGTTACAACACAGTTCATGTTAATATTCACGCCCAAAGCCTTTGTAAGGGTGCAAATGTGAACCAAGCGGAAACACTCACAGTGAATATCCAGGGATTTCAAAGCTGAAATGAGACACTAATGGCAAGAAAGACATAATAGTATGCTTTGATGTAACAATTTTTTTCTGATTACTCAAAATACATCTGTGCAGCAGATTGAGCGGGCATCAGTCAGTACAAACCTAGAGCCATGATGTGATGGAGACTAAAAATAAAAAAGTCTTTTGATCTAAATCATCCACTGGTCCTGGTCCTGGTCTGGTCCCTCCATGTCCACCTGGGAGATTAAAGCAGAACCAGATTAAATAAAATTAGGGGGATGGAAGGAGACAATACGGACAAGGTGGAGTAGTAATTTAAGCGTATAAAACAAAAATAAATACACCTTTTACTTAAATGCACAAGTTTTATTAACAAAATCCAGCTATATGTTTGTCAAGTCACCCACACATTCATGTAAAAATAATTCCTCTATCTCCTTTAATACCAGCTGTTTCAAAAAGTGCCGGTGCAGTTGATTGTAAATTTAACTGCATCATAAATATCTCTGACAAAACACACATAAAGCATCCAAAAATGTCCTTATGCCTTGGCACACCAGCTTTTAATAAGAGTTTACAATGTTACCACTTACTGACATAGTGCCAAACATTACCCTCTAGTTTCAGTACAAATGTACTGCTCAAATATGGAAAATATTCTACAAAGCTATTAAAAATGTATTAAAATACCTCATTTATCTCCCCATCATCAGGAGACTCATTGTAGTCATTCATCTCGTCCATGTCCTGCATGTCTTCTTCATCTTCTGAGTCTTCCTCACTGTCTTCCTCATCCTCATCATCTTCTTCTTCCTCATCCTCATAACCTCCCTGCAGGCAGTAAATGAAGAGAACTTTAATGCACAAAAGGATACTGTTGGAAAAGTGTTCATTCATGTGTGTTTTTAGAAAAGGCTTCAGTCACATCCATGTTCATTTAGACAAAGCAACTATTTCTCATGACCAGAACCAGACCAGGTTTTGCGATTCCTATATAATATGTTATTGCTGATGGTACATTCTAAAGTGAAAGTCATTCTGATCTGCAGCCAGATGGGATAGGGATATTAGGGATATTGAGTGGCTGTGGCTCAGGAGGTAGAGCGGGTTGTCCAACAACCGAAGGGTTGGTAGTTCAAATCCCGCTCTGTTGTTTCCTTGGGCAAGACACTTCACCCACCTTGCCTCCAGTGCACTAGTGTGTGAGTGGTCGGAGGGGCTGTTTGGCGCGAATTGGCAGCCATGCTTCTGTCAGTCTGCCCCAGGGCAGCTGTGGCTACAAACATACTTTACCACCACCAGAGAGTGAATGAATAATGGATCCATAGTATGCATTAATAGAAAAGTGCTATATAAATTTAATTCATTATTATTATTATGCAAACCACTGGTTTCAGTTTCTTACTAATTTAGAGATATCCTATTAAGACAAAATCAAACAAATGTGTTCTAAAATTGAGATGACTTTTCTAGTAAGAAACATGCTTGCCAAGGTTATTTCCTTTTAAGAAAAATAAGTCTCCAGAAAAGGGTATTTGACAAAGTTGAATTTCCATTTGTGCAGTGTTACTTATAATGTATGATTGCAAAAATAAGAGAAGATTCACTACCTCAAAAATAGGTTTTCCAATGGGCATCAGGTTGTTGTCCTTTTCAGCAATGCTCTGCAACTGAGGCAGAAAGCATGTAATAAATGAACACACAACAGGACGTCACATGTGTTTGATGTACATGCGCAAAATTGTGCGCTGTGTGCGGACGTTTACCCAGGTTTGGTGCTGCTGCTCTTGCTGATGAAGCTCGGCCTCATCCACACACGGCCGGTCCAAGTTGAACCACAGAGACTCGGTTAACCGTGGGAACAACGAGGGAAACAAAGTGGACATGTCTGTCTCACACAAACACACAACTCAGTATCAATCAGGAGTCTGCGTGTAGCCACTAGTGGAGCTGTAAAAAGATAAAACACGACATTAACTTAAAAACACAAAGCAGTTCTACTAAAAAGGTATTTGTCAACGTTACACATAAATAAGTTTAAATGTTTAAATGGAGACCATAGCTGACAGATGAGTAACGCTACTGTAACCGCGGTGTTCTAAAATGCAGATAACGTCCCTAATATTATATGATAAATGATAAATATATAGTGTGTTTGTTGTACACAACAAAGTACATAGTGTGTAACTCTACCTGACAGGCTCTCACTCCAGCTTTACCCAAAATTCAAAACAAATTTGTCCGGAAACCGCTGGTGTTCAGTTGTAAATGTTTCCGGACTCTTCTTCACTTCACAAGGTTCCGCCTTCACAAAGGTTCCGCTGCTCCTGAGAGGAATAGTCAGGAAATTAAGAGAAAATGAACAGAAATCAAAGATGCACGATTAAGATCAGAGGTGGAATGTAACTGTTCGTGAACTAAACACTGTACCGCAGTGCTTTATCTGAATTTTTCCTTATTATGCTACTTAATAGTTAAGTTTCATTTCATCTCAGATA
>JAPQRQ010000006.1:16382969-16395812 GCA_037367365.1 Apogon talboti | reverse complement strand
ATCAAAGAAAAGATCCTGTGAGAGTGGGACATCTTTGAAGACATTTTGTAGTTAATTAAACAGATATTGGATAAAAAAGTTAATGATACTAATCACCATAAAATACTTAGTAATGGTCAATAACATTGGTCTAAAGTAAAATTCTTCCAGAAGTAGTGAAACAACCAAATTTTGGTCACCAATAAAGAAAAATTATGTCAAAGTGCCAGTTGGTTATGGTTTTCAAGTACAGTCAAAAAACTTACAAGGACTATTTGCCTGCACATTAGAATACATTCACTTATGAGATTCCCTCTACTGTAATATTTAAAATTTAGCATATAAATGTACATAAACCTATATATGTGTGTAATAACACTTTATCATTTCTCTTGAAAACATTAACCAACCAACACTTTAGTCATTTGTTTTCCAATTCATCTTAAAGAATGTAAGAATGTGCATTTTATCTCTGGTGCAGAACGTGAAATATGACAAAGACAAGTGAAGTTAGTGCATTGCATTCAGTCAATTCAGCCTCTAAAGGGTGTAAAGTGAACAGATGATGGAATTTATGACATAATGTCTTTAAGTAACAAGTCAACATTTTAGTTTAAGCCTCTTTAAACAGTAAAGGCCCTTATGTGCAGAACAGCCTATCAGAATAAGGAACAGAGTTACAGCTTCACTGGAATAAAACAGAAAGAGAAGCCGAGGCTCAGTAAAGGGCCTCTTATTGGTTTAAACACATATCATTATACACACATGCATAGAGGGACGGACACACAGCTATCGGCAGTGTGGTGGATGTCATGAGGACATTTTTTCCTCTCCATGTCTGCCGGGATGACTAAAATAGACTTAGACACTACACTACAATCTTTCATACTGTTCCTGATTTAATAGGGAGACATTTTCACATGGTAAGTGTATGTAAGTGTATCTGTGTATATGCATGTTGGTATGTCTTACTTACTTACGTAGTGTTTCTCCATAATTGTGTATGTTCATACTTGCAGTTAAATAAAAATCTGTAAGTCATTGAATAGTCTTCATGTAAAAAATTATTTATTGTCATTTTCCTCCATCAGTCTGTGAATCAAGGTGGAGATCAGGAGTTGGAAAACCTGGTGACAAAGCTGGCGATCCTCAAGGACCTGCTGTCCTCCATTGAGAAGAAGGTAAAAGCATTTGTGTGTGTGTGTGTGTGTGTGTGTGTGTGTGTGTGCTCGAATCACTTTCTTCTCAGCTCTTATTGGGTCAGATCCTCACTCCCACACACAGACACAGCTGTTAGTTGGAGTTGGTTGGTTTAGATAACCCTCTCCATGTGATGAATCATCTGTCCAAAGGCCTCATTGGCTGCATGTGTCGCTCTGCATGAAATCTGTAGGCTGCTGTGTGTGTGTGTCTGTGAGACGGATAATGAGAAACAGGTCTTGAACAGGTCTTAAAATGTCCTAAATTCAGCTGTATAAATATTAGTCTGATACTAAGAATGAGTTCTTAATTGCTATAGATATTTTTTTGAATGTTGTTTATTGGTTTTAAGGTCTTTTTGTCAATGCGAGCATGAATACATTCAATATTGTTATATATATGTAACAATACTTCCTGATTCCTGATGTTAAAAAACCATAAACTCCCACTGAAACTTTATTCATGCATTTAAAAACACGGTCTTTTTACATGTTAAAGTTAACGAACCTAAGTATCATATTGCTGCACGGAACCAAATAAATTGCATTGCTTAATAATAAACTAATTAAATTCAAATGTCTGATACTTGCAGACTCCTTCCCTTTTTGGAGAGATTTTGTGGTGTTAACACAGCAGCCATGTTTGTGAAATCTTTTAAGTGTTGCCATAATGTGTAATATTTCTAAAACCCAGATGGAGTGGATGTGTCGTATTATTCAGGAAACAGGAAAACATTTAAAGTTCATTTTATGTGCCTTGTTGAGACACAGAGAATTTTTCCCGTGCTGTAAAACTCACCCTGCTGATTTTCCTGTAGTATAAATACACAGTTTAACTAGTTCTGATGTACTAATTGGTCGAATGTTTTATAGCTGGACTACATTTGTAAAGAGGCCCACGTTTGTTAGGAAGGAAATGGCCTCAGTGCAATCAAACTACATACAGAATCTGGACTGTGATGTCAGCAGCTGCTCCTTCTCTGCTCCTGTTAAATCCAGGAAATAGGAAACTCTTTGTTGACACCAACACTGAGGCTGAAAACAGTACACTTCGTCTGTTTGTTTATTTGCCCGCCTCTTTTCTGTGTCTTTCTATGACTTAATCTGTCATTTATTCCTTATTTGTCACTTTTTTTTCCCCACAAGGCTTTGAAAGCTCTTCAGGACATGAGTTTATCTTCTCCGTGCTCCCCTCCTCCTTTATCCATGCGTCACAGCAAAGCCATCCCTGTGCAGGCCTTCGAGGTACATGTACACACAACCATCACACACAAACACGTATTGTATAAGTGCCTATGCAGCCTGAGGTCACTGTTCCAGGAAGTATGTCAACAAAAATCTATCCTTCATTTGTTAAAGAAGGCAAAATTTTAGCAAAGTGCATATCGAACACATACCCCTTGGGATTTACTATGGTCTCTGTAATGTCTCCTTTCTAATTCTAATACTGGTTCACCGTTGTCTATTATGATTAAAACTGTAAATCTTCCATATTTCCTGCTTTGTGACAGGACGTGGAAGCTCAGGAAAAGATAAGTATTATTTTATTATATAGGCTCACGTATGGCGGCAAACCAGAGATCAGGACATAGCACGTCCTCAAACGAACAACAGTCTTGATGTAATAAATGTTACTAGAGACAGACATAACAAACTGATAGCATTGCTATCTAAAGGGTTGCTATGAAAAAACCTGGAAAGGGTTAGGATTAAAGTCAATCTTGAGTCATAAAATTACGCAAAATTGTCAAATTTTAGAAAAGTCACAGAGTTAAATCTTAAGGGCTGCAAATGCC
Source organism: Apogon talboti (assembly GCA_037367365.1). Taxonomy (NCBI): domain Eukaryota; kingdom Metazoa; phylum Chordata; class Actinopteri; order Kurtiformes; family Apogonidae; genus Apogon; species Apogon talboti. The sequence goes on along the minus strand of JAPQRQ010000006.1, from coordinate 16,392,838 downwards.
TCACCTTTTGGTAAAATCTGCAATTAAATTAAATTAAAATGTAAAATAAAAGAGAAGAGAATTGCTCTGTAGTTTTCATACAGTAAAGAACTAATTAACTTCTGTTCGTGCATATGAATATTGCAAATAGTCATGGAAGGTATATTATTGGTCTTTGAAGAGCCAAGGTTAAGTTTTGAAATTGTTGTGTGAAAACCCGAGTCTGTAAACTTACATCACTGACCAGACTTTTGCGAAAGGAATGTTCGTAATGCACTTCCTGTGGTATCATTACTCATCCCACCACGCTAATAGTATTTTTCACATTATTTCCTCAAGTAAGATAGTTTCATAATGAGTGAACAAGACAGCATGTTGTATTTAAGTTTCTATGTCACTGTAAAAACATGTTTCAAAGACATAGAGCGGAAAACTTTACCTATGCACGGAGGAGGAAATGAGAACAGATAAAAATGGATTCATTCAGGATTCAAAGTGTCTGTGGAAGCACGAGGAAAAAGGTAGAAACGGGACGAATGATGTGTAAACATCGGCTGTTAGACTAGTCTTTCTGTGGTGACCTCCTTTCAGCAGTTTCCTGTTTGCACAGAAACAGAAGTGATGTTAAGAGATAGATTTCATGAAGATGTTCCACTTAACCACACAGAAACACTCCATTTTTTTAAACAAACATGACTCATATCATCAAAGTAAACTGTAACTCATGGTTAAACAGTTTTGTTCTGTGTTATTGTGAACCTTTCCAATTGCTTTAGCTGGAAACAGGACAGTCAGGTTTGTCGCATAACTGTCACATTATTTCAACTAATTACCTCCGCCAAGGAGGTAATGTATTCACGAGGGTTTGTTTGTCTGTTTGTTTGCAACATAATGCAAAAAGTTATAGACGAATTTTAATGAAATTTTCAGGAAATGTCCGAAATGGGACACGGAACAAGTCATTAGATTTTGTTGGTGATCCGGATCATCATCTGGATCCAGGATTGTTTTATGGCATTTTCAGTTGAATAACCTCTCAGCTGGCATGTCTGTTTCTGCACATGACATTTGACACCATGGCAGCGTACCACTTAAATAAAGTGATAACCCACTTTATTTAAGGGTAAAGTGGGTTACCCTTAAATAGGTAACCCACTTTAAGGGTATTATATGTTACAGCAGAATGGTGGGGAACTGAGCTGCTTGGGCAGAGGTCTGCGCTCTCCAAGTGCTTTTCTAGTTTATGAAATGCTCTCGATACAATCACCAACAACAAAATTAGAATTTAGGAGCTTTTGTTAAGTGTGTGTGTGTGTGTGTGTGTGTGTGTGTGTGCGCAGTAACAGCAGATACTTCTTTGAATTCCCTTTGGAGACCTCTGGTGGTTTTGTGAAATGTGACACTAAACATAAAAAACTATAGTAATCTTCCCGCCCTGATCGTCTACAGGTGAAGCTGGACGTCTACCTAGCAGAGCTGACCAAGATCGGGAAAAGTCAGAAGTACACGCTGTCTGTGGACGTGGAGGGAGGAAGACTAGTAGTAATGAAGAAGGTGAAGGACAGCCAGGAGGACTGGACCACCTTCACACATGATAAAAGTAAGAAACACATTCAACTCAGTGTCTCTGTAACTGTCAGCTGTATGAAAAAAGGACAAATGAATGTTAAATATGCATTTCTGTGTCACATTGAGAAAACACTCCACTACAAATAAAAGATACTTTCCCCCCCCCTAAAGTTTTATTGACTTTTCAGAAAAATAAAAGAAGCACAAAATATAAAATTCATGCAAATGTACAGTTGGAACTCATATCTCATAGAAATATTCCATAAAAATTCTGCTTTTAAAGGGTTCAGTTCATGTGTAAATAAGGGGGTTATTGATGTAACTTTGTATACTGTTTTCAGTAATAAATTAGTGAACTTGTATAAAATTGGCGTGGCATGAGATAAGTTCGGCTTCTTCTTACCACTACATTTCGGACATAATATACTACATGGAAATAATTGTATGCTTTTTGTGGCATTTTTTGTTTGGTCTTGATTCATTGCTTTCTGAAATCTAGTATTTGACTTTGTTTACCTTCATGATTTTGTTCTTTCTGGTATTTGAAATAAAGTTTATCATCATATATAGTATTAATATTCATAACTATTAACGTCAGAAGGCAGTCATATACCAGAACACACCTAACGGCTACCAAAAACACCAATGAATCAACACTACATATCATACACATTTACATTATAGTATCATCAGCTTTTCACTTTCAGTCAGTTAAAATTACACCATGTGTCATAATGTTGATGCTTAGCTCTGTTTTTAGACAGAAAACAACCACATTAAAACCACAAATCGCTTCCGTTTTCTGTTTGGTTTGTGTTGTCAATAGATAATCTAAAGATCTGTTTGGAATCGTCCAAACAGATCTGTCACAGTTTAGTCTGAACAATGGAACAACAAACAGAGAACTTAGCAGATAATAACATCACATAGTATCTTTATGGTCGCGGCCAAAAGTTTTGGCATTAACACAAATTGACTCTTCATTTAATGTATTTATAAACTTAGAAAATGCTTAGAATTCCCCTTGGATTTATGTCACAAAAACCAGAGCAGCAAAGGTTGCGAAAACAAAATCTACCGATGCCTAAACCTTTTGTCACAGTTGTGTGGCTTCATAAGCATTTTAACCAAACTCTGCGATTTCAGAATCAAACTTCATTCTTTGACTTTAGAGCTGTGTCCAGTGGTCAAAACAACAGCCATGTGGTTTTGTGACTATATTTGACTCTGAAAGTTGTTAATTAACAGTTGCTTACCAGATTCTAAGTTAGTATTATCAGCAAAGTTTACTTAAAGTAGTATGAATAGTAAAACTAAAGTAGTCAGTATGCAGTAAAATGGTCCTTGTCAGTGTTTTATTTTAATTATGCAGTGATGTTGATGTCACTGCTGCATTAACGTGTATGTGCCTTTTACTACTGTATGCTCATATTTACATCGAACTAGTCAGCTTTTCATATAAAGTTGCTTCAAATGGAAATGCCCTCTGCAAACTACACACACTTCAAATGTTCCAGTGCGGTATTTGAGGAGAAGTACCTGTTTAAATACAGAGCCTGTGTAGTCATATGAAAATGACATGTGCAAAGAGCAGCTTTTTGCTGGTTGTCAACTGGTTTAGTTCCTTATCTTTGTACATCCCTTATTTCCTCAACCACAGCCTCTCAGTAAATTCATTGACCTTATTTTTCTCTGGTACTTTATCTCTAACCCGTCTGTCTGTCTGTCTCTGTCTTCCTCAGTCCGTCAGCTGATCAAGTCTCAGCGAGTGCAGAATAAACTGGGTATTGTGTTCGAGAAGGAAAAGGATAAGAGCCAGAGGAAAGACTTCATATTTGCTAGTGCTAAGGTCTGCACACACAGAAAACACACACACACACACACTCATAAACCACCATGTAGATAAACATGAATATGTGGAACAGTCACCGTCTTTCGAACATTGAAAAATCTACGTGCAGACAATACAGTCGTATAGACCTTCAACTGACTTAATACTCACATACCTCTTTTATTTGTATATTCATAATCTGGTGGACGACCTCAACAGACGAGGATTTGTGGGGTTCATATGCAAATTTGGCTTGTGGGTGAATTCACTGTTCACTGTGACACTTCCTGTAATGTGATTCTTTGACACCTGTGTTCATCTAGACTCTCTAAATTCACCTTTGATATTCATTTTTATATAAAGAAACACATTACTATGTCCTCACTTTAGATCATAGTATTTGTATGTGAAATATAAGTTCCCCTCAGCCCCTCCTATGGCTGTTTTTCACATGACTGTTTCTGGTTTCAGCCTGTGCTGAGGTGGTAAACTTCAGGGTTTCGTGGACCCTTAGAAAAATTCAAAATCTGAATTTCAGCTCTTAAAAAGTCTTAAATATGGTATTAAAAGATCTTCAAATTTTATTCCATTAAGCACATAGATGAAGTTTACAGAGTGAATTTGAAGCCCACTGACACAAAATACACAAATTAGAAGCTTAAAGGCATTATAGGTATTAGAGTCAAAGGTATTACAGTCAAAAAAATGAAATGACATCTGCTGTCCTTATGAGTATGTTGGGTTTTTTTTTTTACATCATAAGCAAATGCAAGACAACAAGTATAAATTAATGCACTCTAAATGCATAAATTGCATTTATAGTGGTCTGAAAAATTTGTTAAAACCATTACAATGACTTTTATTAGTCTTACGGATAACGATAGAAATACATTTTATTAATTCAGATGGAAAAATGAAATATCCATCAGCTTAAAAAAGAAACGAAAGAAAACAAGTAATCATCAGTTTAGTCTAAATGGACTTTGTATTGTGCTTTTATCTCATTTTATCACATTCACACCAGTAACATAGTTAAGGGAACAACTTGGGGTTCAGTGTCTTGCTTATGGACACTTCGACAGGTGGGCAGGATTCAGGGGTCAAAACACCAACCTACGACTCCCTCTACCTCCTGAACAACAGCTGCCCCTATCTCCAGTCTGTCTTCCATTGAATAAAGTTTTGCAAGGTATATAACAATATCTAACAAGGTATTGATATTTTTGGAGCCATAAAATGGGAAAGCGTCACAGACACACTATATTACCAGCCCAGTACCGGCAGTGAGCAGACAGGCTGATTGTGTCAAACATACAGCAGATATTACCATCAGAGGTTGTAAACAAAAAACAGCTCATATGAAATGATAACATTAGACAACTGGATAAAAACATTTCACCTTCTCACTCTTCATTTCCACTGACCCCAGGGTGGCTGCTTTACCAAAACTCTGTTGTGTGTATTTTTCAGAAACGGGAAGCGTTTTGCCAACTGCTACAACTCATGAAAAACAAACATTCCAACCAGGATGAGCCAGACATGATTTCCATCTTCATAGGCAGCTGGAACATGGGTTAGACACACACTAAACCGTTTTTTACTCGTTCATTTTCATACGTTGCATTAAATGACTCTGATGTTTCTGTTTTTCGACTGGAGTAGGATGACGGTAGAGCTTTTGCATTCTTTATGACAACATACTCGTGTCTTTAGGCTCAGTGCCCTCTCCTAAGTCTGTGGCATCGTGGGTATTGTGTCGTGGGCTCGGGAAGACTCTGGATGAGATGACGGTCACCATCCCTCATGACCTGTATGTATTCGGCACCCAAGAAAATTCAGTTTGTGATCGGGAGTGGGTGGAGTCACTACGAGCCATGTTGAAAGAACAGACGGAGCTGGATTATAAACCGGTGAGGAAATCAGGTGGATTGTTACAGATTTAACGCCGTTACGCTGAATATCACCTTTAGAAGAGCTTATGTGTGTGACTTGGATGTTTAGGAGTCATGATACAAAACCCTGTAGGGTTTTTGCAAACACTAACACTACTTTTTTTTTGGTTGTAGATTGCAGTCCAGACTCTGTGGAACATAAAGATAGCTGTGCTGGTGAAACCTGAGCATGAGAACCGGATCAGCCACGTGGGAATGTCCAGCGTCAAGACGGGCATTGCCAACACACTGGGTAACAACAGTATTCACTATTAATCCTGTTTTGTTTCTCCATTAAACAATTTTCACAGCTCACTATTTTTTCGGTCGTTATGTCTGTTGTTTTTTCCTAAATATTTATTGTCGATGGTTTCCTAGGTAACAAAGGAGCGGTGGGCGTGTCCTTTATGTTCAACGGCACATCGTTTGGCTTCGTGAACTGTCACTTGACATCAGGGAATGAAAAAATTGCCAGGTATCAACACATATTCCATAGACACTGCTTATGAGGATTTGTAATTTATTAAGGCTTTTTTTTTATAACACTTTCTTTTTTCAGTTCTTCATAAAATAATCAACACACTTAAATTAAACACTGTTTAACCACACTGTTTATTAACTGTTATACTGTGTATGATGTTTGAACTCTACAGGAGGAACCAGAACTACCTGGACATCCTGCGGCTGCTGTCTTTAGGGGACAAACAGCTGAGCTCCTTTGACATCTCACTACGCTTCACAAACCTCTTCTGGTTAGGAGATCTCAACTACAGACTGGATATGGACATACAGGTGAAGCATAGCGTGCGCACAGACTGAGAGCTGGGTAGAATGACCACACACAGCAGATGGAGGTAACACAAATACCTGTTTGTGTGTCTGCAGGAGATTTTAAATTACATCAACAGGAAGGAGTTTGAGCCTCTTCTGAAGGTGGATCAGCTCAACCTGGAGCGGGAGAAGAATAAGGTTTTTCTACGCTTTGGTTAGTAGAGTTTACCTGAGGTTGCGCACTTTTGTAGCTTGAGTACTGCGCCTGTTGTATCATACAGGGTCTCCATGAGTCCTTAAAAAGCCTTATAAACTCTTGTTGGTGGCCCTGACCATCTGGGGTTGATCCCAAGTGCCTTCAGTGGCAGCTCACTCCTAATGTGTTATGTGCTAATGCTAATGTTAGGTGTTGTGTGTGTATTAGGATGGGTAAAATCAGAGCAGAGACCAAATTTTCCCACAGGGATAATAAAATGCTGGAAAAATACAATGTTGTGTGATGTATGTCATAGTGACATTTAGCTCTGAGGTGTGTGATCTGTATCTGTAGTGTCAAGTTAACCTTAACATAAATAGGCTTCAATTTGATTGTCCTAAATAAAGGTCTTAATTATCCTTAAAATTGACCATTAATCCTTAAATCTTGAACTCAAAGGTTTTAAAAGTTCGATAAACACAATAAATGATAAGTCTATATTTGCTTTGGGAATCTCTATAATGAACTCATCAAATGTTGTAATTAGTGTTTAGCATTTTAGCATAATGAAGATTGAAGTGAGTGGAGGTTCCAACAGTCATCCATGGGTGGGGGTGTTCAGGTATGAGTTTTAGCGGCTGGAGCGTCAGCAGCAGAAACATTAGTCATGGACAAATGGACATGTAACATCAGCTGGATTGAAACATAGATAAGACTGGTTCAAGGAAATAACTATGACGCCTCTTGTACTGTTATTTTTTTTGTTAATGTACGGTATTAAATTGACCAAAGACTCTTTGAAAAATGTCTTTTAAATCATAAATTCACCTTCCTCATACCTGCACATACCCTGATCATAACAAAGACAGATTTGTTCATTTATATCAAAACAGCCACTGTGTGATGTCAGACCAAGAAAAGTTTTTACCTCAATGTCTAAATTAATGATGCACATCATATTAACAGATATTAAATCATGCCTTTTGTCTTCATACTAACCAGTGGAATTGATTATCATTACAGCGGAGGAGGAGATCTCATTTCCACCTACATACCGTTATGAACGTGGCTCAAGAGACACATATGTTTGGCAGAAGCAGAAGGCCACAGGGGTATGATCAGTCTGGAACAACACAGTGGCCAGTGTTACAGAACTCCTCACAAATACCTAACAATGTCATACTTTTGTGTTGGTCCTAGATGAGGACTAATGTTCCATCCTGGTGTGACAGGATCCTGTGGAAGTCCTACCCAGAAACACACATCGTTTGTAACTCTTATGGTGAGATCATCACAGAAAATCATCCACATGCTGTACATTTGTTTTTTTATCCAATTTAATATTAGAGGTCATTTTGAGATTTTAGCAACATTTTGGAAAATATAACTGGAATTTAATTTGGATGCAAAAAATGTTTCACTTAACCAATAACAGTGAAGAATCAAAATAAGAATTAAGAATATCATATATAATCATCTTGGCAAAGAGAGGCAGCAGCACAATAAAAGTTAGATTAAATAAATAAATACCAAATTACATTACCATGAAAGTATTGATCATGTATTAAACTTTGTGTTGTTTGTTTTTCAGGTTGTACAGATGATATTGTGACCAGTGACCATTCCCCTGTGTTTGCTACCTTCGAAGTGGGCGTGACTTCCCAGTTTGTCTCCAAAAAAGGTACAAACTGCGTGTGATTTCTTACTCACATTTAAACAGAGACCAGAAAAATAAAATTAAGTAAGGAAAAGCTCCTACATCACAGTCAGTGTTTCTGTCTAGGTCTGCCAAAGTCTTCAGAGCAGGCCTACATTGAGTTTGAGAGCATTGAAGCCATAGTGAAGACAGCCAGCAGAACCAAGTTCTTCATTGAATTCTACTCTACTTGTCTGGAAGGTGAGATCAACATATCTACTGATACGCAGTGGCTTTCATTCAAACACAGTTAAAGCTTTTATAGTCCTGTAAGACAAATAGAAATCCACTAGGACTTATGTGTAACACCAAGTGGATGTAATAGACTTGTATCTGTTTCTTCTGTTTTGTATCTTTCTCCCTCCCTACCTCAGGCAGTCAGTATTCCTTTAAGCTAGCATCCGTTTTTGACCTGTGCTGCACGACCCCCTGCCCCTCTGTCCACCACGTACTGTTGTCAAAACGCTGTAGAAACATCTCCCTTCTCTTCTTCCCCCTTTCCTCCCCACCTCCTTCCCTCTGTCGTCTCACCCGTCCACTCTGCCCTTCGCTTTTCTCTCTCTCTCTGTCTCTCACTTGTAGAGTTCAAGAAGAGTTACGAGAACGACAGTCAGAGCAGTGACAACGTCAACTTTCTACGCGTGGGCTGGTCCAACAAGCAGCTAACGACCCTCAAACCCCTCCTCTCTGAGATTGAGTACCTTCAGGACCAACACCTGCTGCTGACAGTGAAGTCACTGGATGGATACGAGTCCTACGGTATGACCAGGGTTTGTCTTCTGTAGTTCCTCATGTTCAGCTGTTCTCCAATCTGCATTTCAACGACATTTTGATCTCGTTTAGTCAACCGTTTCAAATGACGAACAGTGTGTGTTATTTCTCTCCACCAGGAGAGTGTGTGTTGGCTCTGAAGTCGATGATTGGCAGCACAGCGCAGCAGTTTCACACTTATTTGTCCCATCGAGGTGAAGAAACAGGGAACATCAGGGGTTCCATGAGGGTCCGAGTGCCCTCTGAAAGAATGGGAACCAGAGAGCGACTCTATGGTATCGTACCATATGTAACTGTAACAGCTGTACTTTATGAGCAGATGTTGGGAATTTCACAGCACACAAAATAAAAAAGCACAAGAGAATGTGTGCATTTTGATAGCTTGTAGTCCTATTTTGATTACATTTTTGTTGCAGAGCCTTATTTCAGAGTTAGTTTTCCAGCTTTTCCCTCATTATTTTTTAAATCTATTTCAGAATGGATCAGTGTGGACAAAGATGAAACCGGTGGACCCAAAGGAAAATCCACATTGCATCCCCGAGTGGGACATGAATATGTAAAGTCAGTACACTGCTTTTAATTCTGTATTTGATGCAGTTTATATTTTTCGCAGATGGACACTATCAGAGTTATTCTAAAACATGCATCACTGTCTTGCCTCACTTGTTATATATTCTTTGCCAACATATTGATTCATTTAGGAAATTGTACACTTCTGTGCAAAGGTCCAGGCTAACATTAGCTTTGTTGGTTTAGTAACGTTCTAATGTCCACACATATGCATTTCTGAGTCTCTGTATTAAGATCCAATCTGGATATATGTGAAGTATGTACAGCAGGAAAAACAAAAAGTTTCAGGGGAAAAACAGTTTCTATAAACCAAAGAGGTCATATACTGTATAGTGTGACCTCCTTTTGCACTTAACGTGTCTTTAATCCTTTTTTTTTCAGACAGTATGAGGTTTATTGCATTAATTTTCTGTGGTTTTATACCAGGTTTTATTCAACACATTTCAGATGTTTCTGTCTGCGCTGCTTCTTGCCATGGGGTCAGGGGTCACACTAAATAGTGGCTTTAACCTTGTTGTATCTGAAGAAGAGGGAATGAATAATAAATACATATGC
>JAPQRQ010000006.1:16369112-16382869 GCA_037367365.1 Apogon talboti | reverse complement strand
GGTCAGGGGTCACACTAAATAGTGGCTTTAACCTTGTTGTATCTGAAGAAGAGGGAATGAATAATAAATACATATGCTCATTTCAACCCTGAAAAAACAATAAAGCTAAAGCTGGTTTAGACTTTTGCATGACGCTTTACATGTTGAAAGCACATGAGGGAGCAAGTAACAACAGAAATGTATTTTTTTGTCCTAGTTATTCATTTTGGGTAGACCTGTGTTTTTATTCACTTGTATAACTTTTATCGTTTTTGCACACACAGACCATCTGTGGTTCGTAAACAGCTTGGAGAGCTGGGAAAGGTCAGTGAGGAGGGAGAAAGAAGTAGCAAAGAGGACACTGCTGCAAGGTAAACACACACTCCTTTGGAAACGGGGCAGATCTGCAGGATATTTTTAAGTGTAAATTATGATATGGAATCCGTCTGTGTTGTGAAGGCCTAAGCAGGATTCTTCAGATGCGGATCCATCCATCAGCAAGAACAGCTACAATAATCCTGCTTACTACATCCTGGAGGGCGTCCCCAACCAGTCGGCTGCTGCTATGTCCCCCGAACTCCTCCCGTCTCCTACCTCCACCAACTCCCAGGCACCCAAAGGCCCTCCTCCCTCAGCGGGGGCTCGAACCAAGCCCCCCTGTTCAGTGTCGGGGCCCTCGCATCCACGCAGGCCCCTGACCGGGCATCCGGTCCGAGCCATTAGTGAGGAGGGGTCTTCAGAGGACGATGCAGGCACCGGTGTGGTAGGAGCGCAGGGGGGAGGTGTTGGAGGAACAATTGGAAGCACACTCAATCGCCCACCGCCCGACTTTCCCCCTCCTCCTCTTCCCAAGGGAGCGCTAGAGATGGTCTCTGAAGTGCCCTTCCCCAGACCCCGCCCCATTTATCCAGACCTGGCAGAGGTCAGGATCCCAGCTGCCACTCCCGCTGCACCATTGGCACTTGGGGAGGGATTTAGACGAGGAGGAGGAGGAGGAGGAGGAGGAGGAGGAGGAGGTGGCGGTGGCGGCGGCGGCGGCGGCAGCGGAGGAGGAGGGGCATCAGTGTTGGACGACCAGTCATGTTCTGTGCTCCAGATGGCAAAGACTCTGAGTGAGAGCGAGTTTCCGGGGCAGCCTCCACGCGCTCCGTCTGCACCGCCTCCCCTCAGGGGGCAGGTGATGGGCTTAGGACTGGACGCCTGCCGCACCTTCCCTCCCAGAAACCCCATCACAGAGAGCATCGCAGAGGACATGCCTGAGGAGGTGGGTGGTCAAGTTCACTGTCTGGGTCAGGGATGTTTTCCACTGACAACAACAACAACAGATTCACTTCCTTTTAGGATGGTTATGGGTGATTTCTGTCAAACAACCTCTTCGATTTGTTCCTGTTCTGACTTTATTTGGCTGTTTGATCCTCTATGATGATGATAGTCGTACCCACAGATGTCATGTTTGTCCCTCTGTCCGTCCCATTCTCATGAAGCTGCCATCTAAGGAATTTTCTTCAAATATAGCACAAATGTTTATTTGGAACCTATTAAGTGCTCATTTTGTGACTTCACAACACACATTTTTGTCCAAAACTCAGTAATTCTTTTGCTAATCATCAAACATTTAATTCTATTGTTGCATCAGCTCGTTCTGTAAAAACTGTTTCAATTTGTTTTCACCTCCAGCCTCACTCCTCTTTTACTATACATTTTTCACATCCAGTGTTAAATCTAGTCTTTAAACTTCCTTCATAGTCTTTACTACTTTAATGATGAAATAACAGTTATAGTTCGTAGTATAGTATGGCTTAAGGATTGCCACTGAACAAATTTTTTTTTTTTACGTTATAGTTCCATTATAAGTGCAGTTTTCATTTAATTTGACTTTAATTTCTCCTGTGCAGGCACTCTGGGGCAGCAGTAGCTCATCTTTATCTGTGGGGGACTCTTCAGTGGGTGAGTGGCTCCAGAGACTGGGGCTGGAGAGGTATGAGCAGGGTCTACTACACAACGGCTGGGATGATCTGGAGTTCCTCAGGTACAAACACTCACACGCATCAACACGCAGAAGTGTAGTGATGTAGTCAGTAGATGCAGATACGGCTGTAGTGTTGTGTACTTTTTGTGGTAATATTTTTTCTGAACTTTATCAAGTAAAAACTTTGTCATTTCATCGTTTTTTCACAGTGATATTACTGAAGAGGACCTGGAGGAGGCGGGAGTGCTCGATCCCGCCCACAAGCGCATCCTGCTGGAGAGCCTCAGGCAGCAGCAGCAGCAGAAATAAACTGTACCAAACTGGTCTATGACTGGTCCAAATCGGCCCGGTAGCACACCGGGTCCCAAGAGGCCAAATCTCAGCTGAACTGAACTGAGCTGGAATGTGCCAATTCATGCCAGACTGTGCCTTGTGAGAGAAATTGCACTCCATTTTTACTTTCAAAAACACTTATTGAACCAAGGTTTTTTTTTGTTGTTTTTTTGTGTTTTTTTCACATGTACTGTATGTATGTTGTCAGTGTCATAGAAGTGGCCTTATCAAGTATAATCATTTCAGTCCCTTAAGCATCTCTACATAATGCAGCTCTCAGCTTTAAGCCTAGAGTGAAGATGCAGGATGCAATGTGTGATTTTTCAGCCCAGACAGAATTTGAGGCGTGGCTGACCACAAGGACTTTAAAATGAACCTTTTTGTGTCATAAGCGTCAGTTGTGACCCGCAGCTAGCATTAATGCCGGCTTTTCTTGCTAGACAGACAGAACGCATTTCTGCCATAATGAGAGGAGGGCTCGAAACCTTTTTTTTTTTTTTTTTACACTGTTCTTCTCAGAAACTGCCCTATTGATGGAAAATTTGTGGGATGACGTTAAGCGTTAGAGAGCGCCCGTGGGTAACGTCAGCCCACGGCTCGGGCACAGGAGCCCCGTCGTTTCCGAAGTGGAGGCGGGCAGGAAGTGAAGCATCATTAAGCTCTAGTAGAGAGGTCCTAGCCCTGCAGTCTAATATTAGTTTATATTATTGTGATAATGTCTGGGCCACTGTAGCGTAAAAGGTGACGCTGGTTGTATTGCATCAGTGTCCCTGCATGTATTTATTGTATTACATGTTCTAATGATAAAGGGAATATAAAGCAACCCACCAAACCGGTCCTTGATCATCTTTATACAACATGCACATGTAGGTAAATGTTAACTAATAGATTTCCACATCAGGTCTCTCAGATGAAATGCTTAACACTAGCGTTTCATCTTTTTCCCCTACGCTCTGGTACTGACATGTAGTCTGTCATTATTAGAGATTTATTTTTTCAGGCACCTTTCAGTGTCCTCCGACCAAAAGTGGAGAAACAAAGTAGATAAAGCAATAAAACTAGAAGGGAATATGTCCGATAGTTAATGCTGCGTCACAGTGAAATATCAAATATCACTGTGTCTGTGTGACTGTGACTATGTGTGTGACTACAGCGTTTTTCACTGTCACGTTCATTGCCTGTAAGGATGTCACATTTCACTTTGCGGAGTTAGACATTTCCTTTTGCAATCATATATGACCCACATTTTTCGGTCACTTCTATGATGCATTTGTGTCTGTAACGGAGTTTCGTTGTTCAGGGAACTGATTAACAAGGCCAAGTAGATTAACTAAGAGTAATTCTGCTGAAGAGTAACCATGGCAACATGTCATTGTCTTAGAGAACCCATTTGTCACCAAAACATTTGTGTATAATATAATTAAGAGCTTTTTTTTTTTTTTTTTTACTTATATCGATGGTTTAATCTGGTTCTGTTGTTACAGGTCATATTTTCTTAGGTTAATAACATATTTTGTACACGTGGGAGATGATGGTAGTAAAGGTGTAAATGTGGGAGCTCAGCTTTCTGCAGGACAGATGTTGTCAGTGCAGGTTTCATTGTTCTCTCATTTAACCAGCAGATGGCGGTGCTACTTCATGAACCTCATCTATAGTTACTGAAATTTCAAGTCAGTGAAATCAGTTCTTCTTTGTAGTTCTGTCCAGTGATGTCTGTGTTGTAGTTAAAGTTGGCGTATGTTGACTTCTTGGTGTTCGTGATGCGACTGTCTTCACTGTCCTAACTTTTCAATCCTGCCTTTTCTTGCTGCCAATGAGACAAGAAGCAAAACTTGTTTATACAGATGCTGGTGTGGATGTTTCTTCTCCTCATCCGGCCAAATTACTCACCCGAACTTGCTTTTGAGACTTAATTAAAGGGTTAAACATTTAGCTACATCAGCCTCTATAGAAGCTGAAGGTGGCACGCTAAACTAAATGAATGTGCTTTTTTTAGTACCGGAATATATGGTGAATATGCTGCATGGTGTTGCAGCAGGTTTATTCATATATGTAACAGATTGACCTTGTTCCTTTTTACTGTTTCTCCACATAAATTATTTAGTGCACATCCATCCTAACACTCAGCTATTTACCTGTTATGTAATATGTGTGCTGTACAGGTTTATTTGTCACTGTTTTGTATCTTTTAACAGCCAAATAACTGTAATGCTGAGAATAAGGATCTGCCGTTCAGACATTTTAAACCTTTTTGTGTATTTAAGCCTTTTTTTTTTTGGCTTTTCAGTGTTCGCAGTGATGAGTGTGTGAGAGAGACTGTGTGTGTGTGTGTGTGTGTGTGTGTGTGTGTGAAAAAGAGATTTTGTGGTTTTTTTTTTCTGACACTCCATTTTATCCTTTTTTTTCATGTAGTCTTCTCTTGTTGTGTTAACTTAATGCTCATCCATGTATTTTTTTTCAATTAAAGTCTAATAATTTTACTTATTTTGTAGATTGACTATTTTTCTTTTTTTTCCATCTACAGGGAGAAACAGAAAGATGTAATGAACCCAGAGGTGCAGACGTGTCAAATGTAAAGAAAGGGAAAGAGAGGACGGTAAAATAAATACCACTTTTAACGCACATTCATTCTGGCACACGAAAGAAACCACATCATTTAAGTCATCACTTAGTGCTTTCATAATGTAGATTTATTAGAATATTCAGAGTAGTGCTATAACTTCTCATTCACTAGAGCTTCTGTCGATTCATAGTTTCATAGATGTGTTGGTCTGTCAGACAGAGGCTCCGCAATGAAATAAATCTGCAAAGCAATGTGAGACAAATTAAAAAATGCTACCTAATATTTATATTACTAATTACAGAATTTACAGTCACATAATTTTAGCAGTTCAAAGTAATGTGTGGATTTCTCAGTGAAATAATAAAAAAAAAAAAAATTTATAAATACACATTTGTTTTCCCGTTTTTGGGGACAGGTTCCTGAAATAAACTCCATCATAACAAAACATAGCACTGGATCAAATTTGCTTCTGTGAATTACACCTAAAGGAAACAGTTCTCACACGAGCAACTTTTAGAGGTGACACAGATGCATCAAGAGTAAAAAAAAAAACAAAAAACATGAGGCGTTAACTGGGAGGAAGGTGTATTCAATTAGACAGAGGCGAAATCCTGTCATTCTCTATCCTTGTACTATATTGCCAACATTTGACCAACATTATTTTATCCTTTACAGAGAAAAAGAAAACATTCTGTGTTTTTAACTGTTGGATAACATTTAACTCTGCTGAGACATAATTTAAGTCCGAATTAGTAACAATCTCCAAAAACAATGATGGAAGTGAGTCGTCGCACCGTTATACCAACACTATAATTCAGGCTTCCGGCTGTTCTCCAGTGACACATCGTCCAACAAAAACAGCAAGTTCTCCACATTTTCTCTTGCACACTTTGAATGGTGTCCACTGTTTGCTAGAGAAAGGCATTATGGGACAGAGACAGACCTCGGGATGGGACGTGAAAGCTTCACTGAGAAACATGGTGTGGATAAGAGGAGGGAGAAGTCAGAATTGATACAGTAAAGGAGGAGGAGGAGGGGATGAACTGGGGAGGTGTCTAGTCTGGACCCGGCTGTGTTAATTGGATTTTAGAATGCCCTGCTCTGTTCAGCAAAGAGATTTAAAGGGGGTGGGGGGGGGTGTCCTGGTATTTGTGGTTGGGGTCTCTGCATGTCAGGAGCTTAAAGGAAGTTGTGCTTGCTGGTAAAAGTTTGCTTTGTCTTCCCTTTAGCAGAGGCCGGAGCGTCATGTTTATGTTTCTGCTTTAACCTCGTACCTGACTGCCATGTTTATCAGAGCTGCTGCTGTGGATGGAAAAGTCACAACAGGGTATCTGTCAGAGTCAGAGCAGTCCTCAGCGACCTTAAATCTGGCTACACACAAACGCTGTATTTCTGTACACGAATAGACTCAGTTAACTTCGTAGACTCCACAACTCCGTTTCTTGTGGTCTGTGTGTGTTTGGGTCAGTATGAGCAGATTTAGCTTGAAGGAGAGGTGAATATTCCCAGTGACGTCTTGCAGGTATAATGTACACAGTTGCATATTGAGAGTGGTGAGGGCAAGGCCTGTGTTATTCTGGGATTTGGTTGGTTTTTGTTTGTTTGATCAGGATCAGGGGCTAAGTTGAAGTACAGCAGATTATACCACTGGATACAGGGTTATAATGGTCCCTACCCTCCCAACAAAACCCCCCTCGCTGTTCCAGTAGATCACATACAGTCTTTTTCAGATTCTTTTCCTCTGTGCTTCAGAACAGGTTCGTCTTGATAGCAGGGTTGGGTTTTCTGTGGAAGGAGGACAGGACTCCAGCAAAAGGCCCGGTCATACTGTCCGCCGGCTGCCAGGCCTTCAGAATCTCCTGAGTCTGGGCAGCAGGCTGAGCCACGGCCGGGTTGGACGGGCCCAGGCTGGACCAGCTGGGCGGCTTCAGCCCCTGGAGAACCGGCGAGCTGGAGGTGTTCACGTAGCCGCTGTTGGGAGGGGCCGGGCTCGGGCTCAGGCTGGCCGGGCTCCCCAGGTTTCCACTGGCCGAGCCCGTCAGGGACGCAGTGCTGTCAGGCGTGGGGCTGCAGGTGGATTCTTTGGATTCGTCGTCGTCTGATGAGGATCTGGGCTCTCCGCTCTTCTTCCCCCCGGAGCTGCTGCTGGTACTGCTGCCTGTGACGCCGGCGGAGCTGTTGGCTTTGGCATTGGCTGCTCGCTCCTGTTTACGAAACTTGGCACGCCTGTTCTGAAACCACACCTGTAACACACACACAAGGATGGATGGATATGCTTTTCTTATAATTCATAGCTTAAGTACATATCGTTAGCTTCATAGCATAATTGCCTAAGTCATATTTTTTCAGGTCAAAGCAAATGATGCAAAATGAAGCAGCAGTGTCAGGAGAGTAAAGTTACATAGATATTACAATTTGGTCAAAAATATCACTTAGGCAATTATGCTATGAGGCTAATGATATGTTAACATGACCAGTAATGTGTGTTGCTCTGCTTACTTCCACTGAAAATTGCCTAGTTGTTCTATAATCCCAATAAGAGGACTATATATAAGTATATAAGGGGGTTCTTCCCACCTGTACCCGGGCCTCCGTCAGGTCTATTTTCATTGCCAGCTCCTCTCGGGTGTAAATATCCGGGTAGTGGGTCTCGGCAAAGACCCTCTCCAGTTCCTTGAGCTGGGAGCTGGTGAACGTGGTCCGGATCCGCCGCTGCTTCCTCTTCTCGTTCAGGCCCGACGGGTCCGAGAAGAACTTATATGGAACTGAGAGAATTAAAGTTTATTAGTGGAAAAGCTTCATGTTAAAGGAAATGACTCACGCCTCGTTGACATGTAACATAACCGGAAGAAAAATCTTTTACTTTTTCAACCAGTGAGAGTAAGCGAATGTGAATTTTTAAAATTGTTTTATTTTGGTTTGTTAATGTGGACGATCGACGTGAAACTGAGGAAACGTGAATAAATTCAGACTGTTCGGACGGGTGGATATAGGCCGTAGGCCTTTTTTTGGCCAAATGTGTTCATCTAGAATATTTAAGAAGGAAAAAAATTAGAATTTATCGTCCGTCATCCATACTGTTTTGAGTGGATTTGTTTTTTTTATGTTATCGATTAGCATTAACTGTTTTGCGTTTATATGAAAAACTACTTAGCTTAATTAGCCTACTTACAAAACAGATATCTAAATAAAAGAAACAAAATTAATGGTATATAATAGATATAATAGGCTACAATTAGGCCACATAATTTGGTGAGATTCGGAAGAAAATACGTGACAGCAATTTAGCATTTTTTTCTTATTTTTTGTTTTTCCTAAAAATCTAAAATGAAACTCCAGAGTATTCCCGTGATTAAAATAATCGAATCTGTTGCGTTTTTTTTTTTACATCCCAGACAGGTTTCAATGCTTCTTGTATTGTTTAATTATAAAATAATAACGCCAAAAAACCAAACCAAAATTTTTTTAAAACAGTTCTAAACGATGAAGACATTTTTAATCGCCTCATTGTGGTTGCGTCTCTATACACAACAAGTGTGATGTTGTCATAAATTGTGCTCTTATAACGGTAAGCAGGTATTAATTATTATTCTTTTTATTAGCCTATTATTAGGCCTATTATTATTTTTATTAGTAGGCCTATTAGTATTATTAGTATTGTTATGCGCAAGTGACCTTATTGTTGAAATATGTATTGTGTATCAAATTAACAGTGCTGACTGATGACGGTTTTAGTTTATATTTGGTTTATTGGTTTATATTTAAATTTATCATTTCAACTGAGGCTGAATTTTTAACTTTTACAAATTGCATTTAGGCTATTTAATGTCACGTACTACAGGAAATATAGGCGATGATTTTTCGTAGAACACATCGTGTGGGTTTTATTCTCCTTTTACAGATGATCTGCGTGGATTCCCTGTCAGTGTTTGTACCTGAGGTGTACGGCGTGGGCTGGTGCTCCCTCAGGGCTCCCAGGGTGCAGCTGGCCGTGCTGAGCGGGGTGCAGCCCGGGTTGGTGAAGGGCCCGCTCCGGATGGGGTTGTACTGGAAGGAGTTGGCCTGACTGCAGGAGCTGAAGTCGTAGGTCGCCTCCATGGCCGCCATGCAGGAGTCGTAGGTGTTTAGGTACGGGTATTCCATCTTATACATGGAGGAGCCGGTGGAAAACTCGGTCTGCATGTGGAACGAGGTGAACTCTGGGAGTCACAGGGGGACAGGTGCGTCTTCGGCCCCGGTTACAGCGGTCTGTGGCCGGACTCAGACCGGTACAGTTCAGTCTTCAGTATGTCCACGGCCGGCTCTCCAAAATCCACGTTTATTCTCACTGTCACGCGACTTTTTTTTCAGCTTTTCTGGGTAAATAATCCTGTTATTTTCTCTCTGTTACACTCTTCTGGTCTCCTTCACCCTGGTTTTCTCAGTCGCTGTTTCTCCACGTGCTGTGTGGTTCGCTCTGCGCTCGCGCTTCGTTTGACAGCGCTGCAGCTCGCGCGGTGTTTATAATAAACTTGGCAGCGCGAGAGACAATAGCAAGGCGGTGGTCTAGTTTCCATGACAATGCCTGGTGACTATAACGGGCCAGGGGGAGGAGGAGGAGGGGGGTGAAGCACCAGTGAGTGAGCGCGGACACGGACTGCCCCCCTCCTCCCTTCCCCTACGCAACCACCGGCTGACGCACCGCCCACGCGCATTAGAGCATCAGTATCTCTCAGGTGTCAGCTCGAGGTGCGTTCAGCTAAAACCAACAGTTTATATCTATAAAAACAGACATTAAGTCTGTACATCCTGGTTTTAATGGTAGTGAGTTCAGTGCCATACGTTTAACTCGCGTTTAATTCACAGCTGTTGAGAACCATTTTGTAGTTTTAGTAAAATTTGGTCCTTTCAGAAAATTTCCACCACTGATTCATTTTTATTTCAGTGTTTTGAGAAGATGCGGGAGCTGATGCGTTCAGTTGCTGCTGTGGATAAATCCTCACCGGTTTGTCTGTGACATAACTGAGAATTTAACGCCAGAATAAACGATTGACAGTAAACAGGCCTTTGCACTAGTAGGGAAACGCATTAACATTTCTGAATGCAGTTTCTAAGTTGTCCGATATCGGGCTGCTGTGGAGAGTTCAACGTGCGATTATTTTGGTTTTTATTTCGGCCTGAATGGTGTTAAGAACCTATTAACGCGTGGCTAAAGCAAAGCAGATATGAACAAATGTGGAAAAGGTCCAAGCTCCAAATAACCCACCGGTCAGATCTGTTCTCTTATTCCTCTGCTCGTGGAAACTAGTGCAGCTCTGCAGCAGAAGTCTTTATGTGGGGGAAAACATCCAGATGTGACGGTGATTGCTGAGATTAAAAGCTTTGATTTGATTCCGATCACTTTTACGGAGATGTCACCGGAGTGAGCGTCAGTTTGATGTATAGGACTAGAGAGGGAATTGGCTGCGGAGACAACCGAGCAACCACGACAGGCTAACCATAAACGCATTGACGCTCCATAAATTGGTTTAAGTTTATTGTTCGGTGTCATACAATGTGATAAGTCATATCCCACACGGCCTCAGCACAAACACACACTTACGCGCGGGGCTAGAAACCGACAGACCGTGCGCGAACCAGATCTAGAACTTTTTTTTTTTTTTTTAACCGTGAAGGCTGTGTTCATGGAATTAACAGGCTTTTTATTAGAGGATAAATTTCACCAAATAATATAATCCACAAATCGAAATTACGTTTTTACGCGCACGAGGGAAATTAATTAACTTTGGCTTGTGTGCGCGCGTAAAAAGGGCTGAAAGTGCGCTCTTATCTGCGTGACCGGGGGCTGCGTGATGAGGCTCCTTAATACCATTAACCCGCCGTCGCCACCACGTAGGAGCGCGCATGCGTGCGTTTCTGCACTGTACTCACTTAAACAAGAAATAAGTATTAATAATAAGATTCGTTTGAGGCGTTTATTGTGTAATGTTTGGGGCGGGGCGCTGCGCACTCATCCTGCAGCGGTTCATCCCGAGCTCTGATCTCACATATGTCATTTCTGTCGCTTCTTCTCTCATCGGAGCTTTGTCCGAGTCTGTTCATCTACAAAGTCACACACCAGAGATCTCAATTTACAAGAAGGAATGCACACATACAGCCTGAATGAAAGGAATAAAATAATACAGTTCTGTAGCTGCTTTGGGCCTATATGTAAAGTTTTAATATCTTGCCTTTTTATATTTTAAAAGCTAATGTAAGGTTTAATTATTTTCTAATGTATTGTGTTTTTGTTTAACAGTTAAAATATGGATACTATAAGTTGTCAAATAATTTTATGAAATAATTCATTAGGCTTCTCTCTTATTCCAGTCGTATCATTATATAATATTTTATTGGGGGTCTTATGATATTATGCCCTAGGTCCATAAAGAGGCAGAAATGATGGTAATAAAACTAATATGGAGTAAAGGTCAGTGTAAACACGGTTTGAAGCCCGTTTATTGTGTCATGAAAAAGTCCAAATGATCAGTGAGAACATCAGACAGGAGCATATGTCCTTGCATCACATTTAAGAATAATAACCTTATTTAAGTACAAAAACAAAAATTGTTGCCGAATCGTTTCCAGTCATCACGAACACACTGTGGTTGTGTGTCTGTTGGCTTCCATATGGCGTCTGTTGTGCGTCCACGTCCCGTCTGCTGGGTTCAGAGGTGAGTTTACCGAGAAACTTAAACAGTTTCTAAGTTAAACCATCCGGGCCGTTTCTGGCCTCCAAAAGAGCAGCGAGGAGCGACCCTAGCTCTCCCGCTTTCAGCATTTAAAGTCTAATCCCTTCAAAGAGGGGACCGGTCTCTTCCAGGCCACTAATCCGCCCCATAGTGCTCCAGCGCCGGGGGAGACGTCTCCTCTGCGCAGGCTTTAACTTTGGACTTTTACATTCATGGGGCGATTTGACGGAAACAGTAACGGGAGGCTTTTGCATTCATGACGTCTGAGTCAACAGAGAGGGACACAATGGGCCCCTAGAGGTTCCCGAGGGCCCCTGTGAGAGAGGGACCCCATCTCTAGGGATTATAGGCCCATGGAGGACTAAGGTATTCAGGTGATGCGTAAAACTTATGGATGAGAGCTTTTTTATCAGTCATGACATTAACAGATCAATTTTTGCCGCAATTTTAATGCGTTTCATTTAAAGTGGATATTTATATATTTTATCTATAAAAATATTATCATAAGTTAGTGACAGGGAACTGTAAAACTTTAATGACTGATCAGCAATGAGGAGGCTATAAGGTTCATAATGATTTTTCTTTAAGGAAATAATCAATAACCTATGATTAATGGCCCTAAATAAGGCCTTTTGGGTGTAATCTAATAACTGGTCCGTTTTTGCTGAGGGACTTTTCTTATTTAAAGTCACGGAAGGTCCTGTATGTAGACCTCTTTCTTTCTCAATCTACGCAAACACGAAAAGAGGATGATGTAGAAATACAACTTAATTGAATTTCCAACATTTGCTCCCGTTCAGCGCATATTTACTCTGGTACTGGTTAGAGCTGCAGGGCTGCGTTAAACCCCTGCTGCTGCCTGATGGTGAGTGGATGCAGACTGGCCTCCACGAACCAGACTGAAGAACTTGTTTCGGCTGCTGTGGGTGAAAAAGACTCGGACCTATGATGGATGGCTGGATGGTGTCGATGGAGAGATGAAGAAGTGCGTGGATACAGACAGGGGATAAGGAATGAGTAAAGGATGGGACACTGGTTTAAAGAAAAACCACGCGGGAGGCCCAGGCCTGTATCTGTCCCACGACACGCGGTGGTGGTCTGAAAACCAACTGAAGCTGTCAGTCACAGAGAGAGAGAGGGAGAGATCCTGCCAGGTCCATCCATCATGAAAGCTCAAAGAACAACACATCCCATGTGCCAAAAGTCGTTTCTCTGGTTCAGACTGAAGCGGATATTGATTCACGAGTCTCTAACAGTGTCCAGCTTTAAACACAATTAAAAACACAAATATATCATGGCGATTAGACCGAAAATCCATTAAAGTCAGTACCATAAATAGGATCATTTACAATATAATGTCATGATAATTTTACGCGCGCAATCTGGGTCCTGGTGCGTAAAGAATTAACCCGCAACATCTTAACTCATTCATGCCCTTTTACTTCATAATCACTTTATAATCTAAGAAAAGCCTAATACCAAAATGATAAACAAATAAAAAGTAGCACAAAAACAACCCAATTCATATATGCTTAATTATTTACAATATAGCCTTGGCAGCGATCATTTATGCAGACTATAACATGAACTTGTACATATGTGTGTTTGCTTCTCACATTTAATTAGGTTTTTTGCATATTGAATAATTATATTACGTGTATAATAATGTCTCATCACAGAGCCAGAGGTGTACTATTATGGCTTATTTCATTGCTATATGTGCGTATTGTTTGCGTCTCAATTGCAGCATCTTATTTTCTCTCCGTTTCTGTCTCACTCTCATTTCATCTTGGTCATAGCAGGTGTCTATAATTTCCTGTGGCTCTTGGGTGTAGTTTTAATTTCCCAGACTTCCACTTTTGCAATAATAACGTACGTGTGAAGTCATAATCTCCTCGTCTCGTGGATCAGAACTGTGTTGTATATACTGTATGTAGAACCGGCTGCAGCTTCCATCCAGGACAGTGTGATGCGCCCAGGCAAACAGCTGACTCTACCTGTGTCACTAAAATGTGTCGTGTCATCACCCCTCATAAGACTTTCTTCTCTCGGAGGTCGATTTGATAGCGCATAAAATAAAATCAAAAACACAGATCCTGCCGTTAACATCGGCCCGCGCCTTTACAGCAGCAGAGCCTGGCGCTGTGCATTTGATTTGCCCGGTGATGGATGAGAGATAGTGCAGGAGAGGGGTGGGTGGGTG
>JAPQRQ010000006.1:16334196-16349626 GCA_037367365.1 Apogon talboti | reverse complement strand
CTGTCCTCTTCTCTCTCTTGTCTTGTCTTAGGGCCACTCGGTGACTCATTCATCCTCTCCTCTTTGTCTCCTCAGACTCCAGGTTTTCACCCTGCACCGGAGGCAGGCTGTTTATTCTCTCTCTTCATCTTACTTAGCTCTGGCCTGCTGTCAAACCAGGAAAAAAAACTATGTTTAACTTAAGTTTAATTTAGAGCACACTTCTACCATACACCTGTGAAATACCCAGAGCTGAGCAGGAGTCACTAACCCTCGGTCTGTGGATTTCTAGGACAACCCAACAGGCATTAAAGGTTACCAGGGTGATCTATTATAATTACATTTTAACAGATTTTTAAAAAAAAATCAGAACACAAGAAACCTGCAGTATCAGGAA
Source organism: Apogon talboti (assembly GCA_037367365.1). Lineage (NCBI taxonomy): Eukaryota > Metazoa > Chordata > Actinopteri > Kurtiformes > Apogonidae > Apogon > Apogon talboti. The sequence continues at coordinate 16,349,250 of JAPQRQ010000006.1, read as the reverse complement.
GTACCACAAAAACAGAACAGAATGTTTTGGCAGTTCAGTAAAAGCTTTGAGATGATGTAACAATATCTTTACCATTTGCACTTTTAAAACATGTAATAAATAGAGATGCTTGGGATAAAGTCATGCTGCTGTCTTCCAAAATTTCAACGTATAATAGATTTAAAGAATTACAACACAATTTATCGCATAATGTTTACACTTGACCTTATATTTATTTTAAGAAAAAAAAAGCAATATCGCCAAATAGTCCCAAATGTAAAATTCACATGGGTACGAGCATCCATTGCCTGTATTTTAGACATTGTGGAAAACAGGTGTCAGCAAATCCATTATTATGTTTGCATGGAAATGTTTCTCTTTGATACAATATGGGGAAGTTATTCACACATTTTTAATGTTTAATGTGGCAAGGAAAGCTGTTCTTAGTATTCTGGCATTCTATTTCCATACAGAAGTCACTGATTTTAGACCCTCCATTGATGCTTGTGTTTTTTGCAGAAATAGAAGAAACTGTTGAGGGCTCTGGAAGTTAACTTACATGACTGAACTAAGACAATAAATCCATATATGGAAAGACAGTGCGTGCTAATATGGACCACTCTTATGGAATACTGTTAAATATAATGAATAATAAAAAAAAGGCAAAAAAAACCTGCTAAAGTATCACCCCTTTACCATAAACAGCATATTTGACAGCAAAATCTTTGTTATATTAAGTATTTATACTGAAACACAACATTATAACCTCAGTTACACAGGATAAATGAACACTGATGATGTTCAGTCATCTCTTTGCTGTGTTTTTAACCCCATTTAACCTGGAGCAGCTTTCACATTTCTAATCCTGACTAACGCCTGTCAGTCAGAAGGACACAGACCTCCTGAGGAGTGTGTGTCTGTGTGTATGACACTAGATGTCTTCTGCCTAAATAGTGCTGAGCCATGCACACACAGGAAACAGCTTCAACATCAAAACATTTGTGTGCATGGCGACTAATGTTATTTTAATTATGTGCTCATTCTGGAAGTAGTTAAAGTTTCAAGCCTGTATGAGAGGAAGGATATTGTGCATCTGTATGATGATGAGTGTGTTGTACCTTGCCCTCCCACTCTTGCAGTACTGTTCCCACTTCCCCCTCTTTAGCATAGCTCCGTGCTGTGTGTCCTAGAGCATTTGTCTGCAGGGGGTTCGCTCCTGGAAGTGAGAAAACACATATATATTCACAGTTTATAACTAATAAAAAAAAAATAAAAGTCATACAATTACTGCAACTTCAGATTGAAGGACTAAGTTGCATCTTTTTTTTTTTTTTGACTGGAATCTCTCTTATAGCAAAAGTACACACTCTTCGCCCCAGCAGGAGGGTCAAAGCGTCGATGAGGAGACTGAGGTTGGAGGTGAGAGGTCACTTGGGTTCAAGGGTCACCGAGGCCAACTGCAGAGAAGGAAGAAGGGCCATGGAATGACCCTGCAGGGGGTTTCATATCTGCAACGCGTGCTAATAATGCACACTTTGACCCCTACATCCGCAAAGCAACACCCTGGATTATTATACAATCTATACACGCTGCAGGTTCATGCAGGTTGGGGGCCACTAAAAGCGCACACTTCTGCACTGCAGGAGGGGTTAAATGGGGGGAAATTGTGTTTAACTATTTTAAAGGGGTCAGAGTATCAATGAGTGGAGGCATAATGTCACAGTACGTCTGAAGTGTGCCAGGGCTGGACAGGCTGTCAGTGAGGATGGTTAGCAGTGCCTTGTGCCCTGACCTGTGCCACCGCCCTCATACACACGTGCCTCCACATGAACAGGTGACATTTGCAGCTACAGCCAAGACAGAAGACAAGGAAACTCTAGTACTGTGCTAAAGGCTAAGGCCACCTATAGCTCTTGTTGTTTTTGCAGGTTTCACATATATTTATCAGGAATATACTCACTACTGAAAACAGAATAATCTAAATTAGTTAGCGTGTACAGGAAAAGTAAGTATTTGGTGCGATGTCTGTTTTCATAACAAAAAAGTATCCCAAATGATAAGAAACATCTCACATGTCTTGATGAAACCTGGTGTAATACGTTAGGAGTTTAGTGAAGTAAATAATGTCTATGCAAGAGATCTAGACATTTAGATGCACAGGTCACAAATACTTGTAATTTTATTTCTTGACCTAGAGACTGATTATATTATATTATTATAACCTTGTTAAACGAACAAACCTCATGCTACCCTATGATGTTTGTACTGCACTGTATATTTTAGCAAAGATGTAAAGATACAGGAGTAATAGCTACTGTAGTACAAACGCATATAAATGTTAGTTTAGGATTAGTTTTACTGCGGCTAAAACTTCACCCTCAGTTTCTTAAATTCTGCATTGTGAAATCAATACTTACCTTATGGTAACCAATAAGACCATGTATGACCAGGTATTGTTTAGCTGCATAGTGTGAGAACTTAAAAACTTCAATCCCATTCCTGTGTTTACCTTTACATAGTACACACACATTGAATAATGCTTTAAGAGGACACTTAACAAAGCATCTTTATATTCTGCTGTTGGAGCAGATGAGGTGCTCTGTATTTATATCTGTATTTATGTAGTATAACTACTGCTTACTCATTAAAGGGTGACAAATGATAAACCAATATTAAGAATTTTCACATTTTTATGCAATACCTAAAAAAAAATCTGCTAAATTAATTTATAAATAATGTATTTGATTCTGATGCAGCTGTCTCTCTGAGTGAATCCCCCCTCTAAAGCATAAGAAACTCCATCTTCTTCCCCACAGTCTAGTGCTGCTCAAGTGGGACGACTGAGAGTCACTTACTTAATTTTTACTACGTTTATTTTAATTAGCCTTTACTCATGAACCTCTTGTATTTATTTCTTGACCATTCATTGACCACTGTGATACATCATATCATCCATATGCTTCTTCGTTTCTTCTTCTGAATATGATCAGAGGAGACAACATCTCCATTTGATCTCACTGTATTCCATGTTTTAAAGAGAAGACCTGATTTGTGCTGTTTTGGATTTATTTTCGTTTTTCCCTCCATTCATTTGATTCTGTCTTAATCTTTGGTTTTTGGGTCCAATGTTTTGTTTTTTTATTCTATCTTTTTGATAAAATTAGAGGATGGTGAAGGTTTCTACTCAAACCACATTTTAGAACCCAACTTTCACTCATTTTGTGTACTGTTTTTGTAAGTTTCTCTTAATTCTGCCCCAAACCTTCACTTTGTGTATGAGAAACATAATACATCGGGACACTTCAGACAGGGACATTGAGAGTCACCTCAAAAACAAGCAGGTATAAAATATCACTGTTTTACAGGAATTTAAACACAACAAAACCGTCATTAACTGTGACAAAAACAAAAGTGTACAAACTAAATGGTCCATCCAAAGTTTTTCTGCTATACTTAGTGTACAGTATGTAAGTAATACCAGTGCTGCTGGCTTCGTTGTATTGCTCGGAGCAGTGGCCGCAGAGACTAATAATCACTGTGATGATTATCGATAACTCCCTAAATTTTGTGACCTGCTCACAAAACTATTGATCCTGACAACAATACACCACGGCCGCCTCCCACCACCACCGAAAACATCAAGGAGGAAAGCAATAAAGCACCCACACACTCACAAACACACACAGACACACGACATAATAAATAGCATCATTTAGGGCTTTAATATCAGGCCGACCCTCTGGGCCATAGCACTTTATAACAGGATCAACACTAACGACACTCACACACACAGACACACACACCCCAGCTGAACATTCGGACACACACACTTGCATACGGAGGATCCCTTCATTAGGAGTGCTTTAGTTATGCCTATTAGGAAGACCCTCCTCTTTCCTATTTCCTCCTCCCTCTCTTTCACTGCAGCTGGTGGGAGAGAGCCCCTGCTGGTCTTTGTGTGTGTCCTTGTTTCTGAATTGTGTGCATCTGGGAGCATGTGTGTCTCCTCTGGCCTCCTGCCACCTACGGAGCTGTCCATTACAGAGTGCCTGTGGCCACGGGGCCTGATGCGGAGCCTGGGGAGAAGCTAGAGAACCTCTGCAGGTAGACTGAGGGACTGTGGGCCGAGGAGGAGCCCGAGGGTGGGCCTGGAGACTGTGATGGATGGAAGTGTGAGTCCAGTGCCGGCTAAGGCCAAAAGAGCAAACCCACGGCTACTAGAGTTACACGGACACACACAAACACAGGGGAAATAAATGTAGCTACAGGACACACATAATTGTATACAAAAACGGACACAGTGTGCACATATATGAACAAATGATGGGGAAATGCACACGGCTACATCAACGCATGTGTCCTCCAGACATTTGGTGATGATGATGATGTATTAAAGATGGACTCAGTGAGGAAATGAGTGGGAAATATAATATGAAGTCTGGGATAAGGATGATCAAACAAGAGGTGAGAAGTAATAAGGTACAAATACTTGACTTTTTACCTTTAGAGTAAGGCAAACATCTGTCCTTTCTACTGCTTACATTCTAAAAACACTCATTCATTTAGAGTTTAATGCATTTAGGTGGAATAATCATTTACTTTATTCCACATTACATCGCACATTCCAACAACCTAAATGGATGGAACATTTATGATCCCTTTGTGATTCCATCGGTGTGTATAACATGCAACAAACATAATAGGACAAAAAAGACAAAGAAGGTGAAACAGGAACAAACAAATATATACTGTTTGCTTTTTTCATGTGAAGTTACAATGGCTTCATAGTCTTCACTGTATATTGATATGACGTAGGGTTCAGTCAGCTTAGGTAAGTAGAAATTTCTGTCAAAAGGCTACTTTAAATTTTATATTTTGATTACTTTTCTGAGTCTACCTCAGTTAAATCAATACAACTTTTACACTTTATATTTCTACTTCTACGTGAGTAAAGAAGTTGTGTGCTTTTGCTGCCTCTGAATGACACAAACAAGCATTTAAAATTGTGTAAATGTCTTTAATTATGAGTGCTATTATAGTATTCGTCCTATCATGCTCGTGCACATGGACAGCATGGTGTTTGTGATTGAAAGTATGTGATGTCATGACTGTTATTGAATGTGATGGTGGCGCCAACGCAGCAACGGCCCAGTCGTGCAAGTAACAACCTACTCTATCTTTAATCTGATTGTCTTAAAACAAATGTCTCTGCTTCGTGAAATTTCTAACCTTTTTAATTCAAAAATGCGTCTGCAGAACATTTGATTGAGTTAGAAGAGGTGATTTGTTTAAGCGTACGGAGTGCTTACGGAGGCAGGGGTGAGATAGGAGAGACAGGCAGACGAAGCTTTGGATGCACCATCCATCATAAACATAAACAAGACATTAATACCAGTGTGTGTTGTTTATGTGTTTGTGTGTGTGTGCTGTTTTATCTAAAAAATGCATTTTAGATATGGGGGGGGGGGGGTAAAGCCAAATAGCAACAAATAAACTGCCCTAAGTTTTCACAAAGAAGGTGAATAACTGGACAAATATCAATAGGATAAAAGCATTGTGCATGAATATATGAATATTTTAATGAAATGGAGGCTCAATAGCACAAAGCCACACACACACACACATACACACACATCTTGCCTGGTCGTAGAGTTACCCCAAGGGCACGTTCTGAGTGGAGGTCACAGTTCAACTAGGCCTAGCTTGTTTAAGAGCTCCTCGCCTGGAAACTGAGGGGGATATTCTGCCCCTAGGGTCTACGAGTGTGTAATCGTGTGTGTCTGTGTGTGTGTGTGTTGAGGCACTGGTGGCGCTGAGTCAACGACAGGTGCGAGTGTAATGTCCGTGAACACAGAGGGGGTAAGAACAAGTGATCAATTCCAAATGAGCTTTGTAATACTGTTTCTATAACTCGGGGGTGGATGCGTTAAGGTGGTGATACATGTGAAGCTTTTAAAAGCTCGTGGAGCAAACGCTGCCTTAAGCACAAACATAGAATGAGAGCCATTTGGTTTGGACTAAGGTAAAAAAGTCAGCATGTGTCAGAAGGTAACTTTGGTACCAATGACTTCATAAACTGTACAGAATCATACATGTTAAAGAATAATACATCTGAATGGGACCTGAATTTTACTTTAACATTATATATTAGATTTAAGTAACGATTAAATTCAGCCAAATTTTTAAAAAATCTGTCAAGTAGCCACTAATTGCACAACTGACGAATCCTTGGCCAAAGTCATAAATAATCAAAGTGTCAACTCAGTCTGATTTCCAGAAGTAAACAGATTCTCATAAAGCCCCTGGATTTTTCCCTTTCCAGTGAGGTCAGTGAGACTAGTTTAGAGTCAACTAGTCTCACTGACACTTGCATTTGACAATTTGAGAGGCATCATGGTTAATATAAGCAGTGGTTTGGATTAATACTCTTTTACTCCCCTTCTTAGTATTTTGATCTATGTGAGATAGAACACACAGGTAAAACATGCATATAAAATACAGTGAAGTCCACAACACTGATAATTGTTCATTCTTTCTATTTTCCATAAAAAGTACATCAGTGAGGCCAAACTACACAGTTGCTGTGAACCTTCAGTGTCTTAAGATATAAATTATATTAACATCAGGATAGTGGTGGGTGTAACGTACCGGCCTCTAGCAGCATGCGAAGGGTGCGCGGGTCATCAGCCAGTGTGGCGTAGTGAAGCGCCGTGCAGCCACGGAAACCAGCCCTGCTGCTGAGTCTGTGGCTGAACTCGTCTTCTCTGGACACCAGAACTGTCACAAAGAACAATATGAAGGACCCACGACATGAACAGATATTGGTTAAAAACAGATCATACAGAACGCCTACAAGAAACATGGTTGGAGTGTGGATTTAAAATTAAAAATATCTGATGTCAGAATATTTTAACACAGCTCCAGTCTGAGATTCCTGATGAATTTCTGACCAAATTGAGACAGGATTGTTTCTTTCTATGTTTTATCTAGATGGTAGAGCGCCTCCAACACTGCAGTCTATGAAATTGCCTTTCCTGTTTTCAGCTGTGGAAGAGTTGTTCATTTTCACAGATTTAAGCTGTAACTGTCCAACGTCATAGGAATAATGCAAGTTGGTTTTAGGATCTCTTTTTGCTCTGCTCCTTACAAATAATAAAGCTAGTACATCATTCTCTCCTTACTTCTCTTTTTCATAAGAGCACTCATCTTGTGCCACTCCTTCATCATCCATTTTTATCTTTCCGCCTCCTTCCTCTTCTCCTCAGTATCCATCAATTCCTTTCATCACTTGCACCCTCTTCCTCCCTCCCCACTCCCTGTATCCCACTAACTTTGTCTCATCCATTTCCTGACTTCCTTTCCTCCTTCTCCCTCATCATCTCTCCCATTTCCTTCCATCCTGCCCTCCCTGCTATCGCCATCTAAATATCTTTTTTCTTCGTTTCCATCTTGACCCTCTTCATACCTCCTTCTATTCCCCTTTTTCTTTTGCTGCCCTCCTTCATTCCTTTTCCCTTCCTTCATCAGTCTTTCCCTTCCTCAATCCTTCCCACTCTTTTTCTTTCTTTTTGTGACAGTCTCTCTGCAGTGTATGTGTGTATGTGTGTGTGTTTGTGTGAGAGAGAGAAGAGAGATAGGGCGAGATAATCATAGCTAACCCAATAAAGCGTCGCACAGGCCCCCCTAGCCCATCCATCAGCGTGCGTCTGGGAAACGCTTCCCCACGCTACGCCGGCCCCACGTGGACCCAAACCTGACAGCCATATAAATGTCTGCAATATACATATCCCATATAAATATGTCTGCAGAAACCCAACACAGACTGGTGGTGGTGGGGGGTTAAGTGTGTGTCTGTGTGTGTGTGTGTGAGCCTGTGCTATCCAGCATGTGTGCTTCGTGCAACTGTGTGTGCAGCTCATAAGAAAAACAAATAAAACACATGCTGCTTGTCAGAGAACATATAAAATAAATAATACAGAAAAGATGAAACGTGTACACGTATATGCACATTTTTATGCAAATGATAATGCCTCGTAATATCTGGTTCTACATTTAGGATTCATATGTGTAATATAGCAAACACACACACACATATTTACATGCATGACAAATGCACACACAGTCACAAAGTGTGTTTTTTTTTTCTTTCTTTTTTTTTTTTTACCTTCCAGGGAGTGGATGCCTTTCTCCCGTGAGGTGTCATAAACGTTGTTGAAGTGGTCTCCAGCATTTGGGTCAGCACCGGCTTCCAGGAGAACCTTCACCACACTGAAAAACACCACAAAGATGCACAGTTATGTAGACTATTTTTATACAATCAAACACATTAATCATAAGTCAGCTTTTGATTAGATTTAAGGCTGAAAAAAACCCAAAACATTTCCTTAAAAATTATTATCAGGATGTGTAATGTTACCAATATCTTTTTGAGCAATAAATGAATGAAATAAGAGAATGTAAGTCATTACTCAACTACTGCTATTGTTCTAAAGGATTTTTATCCAACAGTCAAGTCTGATGTAATGATAGACAGATTAAATCCAAGGTTCAGATAATTGATAATACCAGTAGAATTATTTTCTTAAATGACTGCTGATACATTTGCAAATCTCTCAGCAACAAGGAGATGCTGCGAAAGACAAGAAAAGCAAAGAGGTGGAACTGTACTTTTTGGACAGTGGAGGTGGTGCTGAGGAACAGACAGTCACTTCACTTACAGTATAGATACAGACATCATAGGAAAAAGACTGAACTGTAGTGCTTTGTGAGAACTGTTTTCAGTCCATAATGGCAGAAAATAGTTCTGTTAGTGGGTTATTCTGTTATCATTCATTTTGGCTCTTGACAATCCCTTTATACGTTTTTAAATGCACTTATACTTTGTTATTGTTAGTCATTCCCCTTTCTTTTTGTTTACTTTTAGATGTTCATGTAATTGATTTGTTTCTGTACAGCAGAGTGCAGATTACTTTAAAAATAAAGAAATAATAATAAAGTGTAAATGTGTGTCTCATTTATCACTACTATTACATATTATTATGATACTGACCCTCTACGTATATCACCCACTCTGCTCTCTATATGACCTGCCATTGAAAAACCATATGGGTCAACAACTAGTCTGATTACCAGACTAGGCAGGGTGTAAACTGAAACCCAGGTCTGAAAGGGGATTGGTTGCAGAGGTAATTTTTTTTGTTGTTTGGCTTTACATGAACAGTAAAGACTCATGGAAACTCATTCATCAGATCCATACTGATGCATCTACACCACCTATTGTCTCCTTCAGCAGAAGTTAGAGGAGCTGACACTGGGACGACGCTTCCAACATGACAGGATTTTACCTTGTTTCTACTACTACGTTTTCCCCATCTGTAAACAAACAAACGCAGATGCACATATCTAATTTCTCCACCATCTACATCTGATTTATTTCTGTGTTCTGTGTTATGGTGGTCACACTCCAGTAGCCTCTTTCCTCCTCCACACACACACACACACACACACACACACACACACACACACACACACACACTTGTCTGCCTTGTTACATGTACATATGTGAGCGTACTGAAAGGGGCAGGGGTTGGGTCCGTTTCCGGCGCCGTTGGGGGGGGTCTGTGTGTTAGCGTGGGTGCTTGTGTGTGTAGTCCGTCATTGGAGCGTACCGCCTTATAGAACAAACACAGAGTACCTCGGCAACACCACTCACTGTGACCCAACGGACATTCCAGGTACCGTCTCTCTGTCTACAGAACACACTTTACATTTACCACCGTGAACATGGGCGATGGCTTTGACATTGAGACACTGACATGCACATGCACACACACAAAAGCTAGCCAGCCAGTTTGTGCCGACTGGGAGAGAGAACGAGGGCGATGGCCGAAACATGAACCCTGCCAGTACGCTGCTGGCTGTCATTAAACCTGTGACTATGTAATGCAGCCTGGAAGGGAGTGATGGATCATTTTTAGCTAAATGGTTATGGCAGGGGACCAAGAGGCCTGAAACGGCTTAAATGGAGCAAATGGTTATTCATAGGGGGATAAAGGGGCTCTGTTTTTAAAGCAGCGACACTCAACAAAACTAACAGACAAACATCGATGCTTCTAAAATGAGTTTCTTCTCTATAGGGCAGGTCTGAGTGGATACTAACAACAGAATGACCAAGAAACTTTTGATAGGTGTGAAGTGTCCCAGCCCTGTTTGGGAAAAAAGACGTTTCAGCACAAACCAGCATGGAAAGATTTTAAGGCATATGAAGCTTTTAATCAGCATTAGTTAATTGAGAATAATGTTCTTATGAGATGCTTATTAACGTTAATGTAATTAATTTAATACGGCCATGTAAGTAATTGTAATACCATCATACATACATTTATTGTTAGATATGAGATGTTTATTTCTGATTCATTTTTAATTTTATGTGTCTTTTTGTCTTGGGCTGTTGGTCCTAAAGTTCAGCTGTATCTATCTGTGTCTGTATGAACAAGACAATTTGCCAGCAATTGATGGACTGCTTAAGAACATTAATAATAACCTTTCATATATCTTAGTAATAGCATTAAAAAATATTTATTGGCCTTTAACTAAGTTAAGGATGCACCGATTGTGAAATTTGCAGCAGTCACAAAAAATTTTGGGGGGCCTGGCCTTTATCTTTCTGTTGTTATCTATTCCTCCTTTTGAGCCACACAAACACAAAAAAGTGAATAAGTGAATTATTTCAACTTTTTCAACCCCACTATCTTTGAACAACCTTTAATAAAACACAGTAGATCAACTTTAGCCATTGCCTTCAGTAAATGGCATCTTAATTCCTGATGACAGTCAACAGTTGCAGATGCTGATGTTCAGTCACCGTTACACATTTAAGCTTTTTTATTTTATAAAGATTAATACATTTATTAATGATTTAGATGTTTACCACAATGGGTATGTGAAAACATAAACCATCTTGCATTCCACAACAGACTGCAGCAGCGATAAATGTATCAGCGAATGTTAATAAACATTTGACATTTTTTTCCTCCACTAATCAAAAGAATAATGGATCTCCATAACAGCTGCTGATTCATCTTCTGCTGATCAAATGATTAATCAACTTCACATCCCTAGGAAGATGGCAGAATCAGTGCAGGATTGGTGCATAAACTAAAAATACCCTTCAGTTAATTTGGAAAACTTCAGAAAATTCAAGGAAGTTGAAAAAAAACATGCTTTTGTTTTTTTCCATTAACTTGACTGTTTCTTCGGTAATTTGCGTTGCCTTCAGGGAACATGTGTGTTCCTGTGAGAACAGCCTGACCAGGTCTTTGTGTCTGACCTTGCTGAGGGGCTAAAAAGGACTATCGGGGGGTCCCCTTTTGTTACTGTATCACTGTTGTTGGGGGCAGCGGGGGGGCCGTGACCCACAGAGGGCTCTTCTCTAACCCTTGCAAGCACTTCTACAAACACATGGATGCATCCTCCGAGACACATACAGACACACACAAACCTAAATTGCGACTGGTCACACGAGGCTGGGCACGGCTGTGTGAAGGAATGAGACGGTGTGAAAAGGGTTAATGGCATCGGAAAGGTAAACACGCAGGGATAAAGAGAGGAAGGCCCAGAGAGGAGGAGGAAGAGACGATGAAAGGAGGAAAGTGCAGCTAAAAAGATGAAAGAAGCAGATTTAATTATAAAGGGTGGTGCTAAAACTAATGAGCTTTTGAAAACAGTTGATAGTTTTACTAATCAACTGATGATCAAGTGGCTAACTTTATTTTGGACATTTAGGAGGAGAGTTTCAGCACTAATTTCGAGCTGGACTGAAGGCATGCAAGGGTTAATTGGGTTAAACTCCAATTTTAAAAGAGTGGGCCAAAAATCACAAACTTACAGACTTTGTAATTCAATCTTATAACAATCCAAACAAATGTATTCTCTAAATAAAAGACTATCTGTATCCCAACTGTGAGTTAATTATGTGGCTGCTGTTTGAACATTATAAAGCACACTTTCTTATCTCAAGGGCATCGGTTTTAACAGAACATCATTAATTACCACTCTGATTTTGCCTGTTTTGTCAAACCTGAAGCTAATGCATGTTTTAATAATCATTCTGCACTTGTGATGTCAAAGTTAGTTCTTAACTGCAGAGCATTCATTTGAGCTGAGAAACATTTAATATATAGCTCTGCCTTACGTTCAGGACCCACAATGGGTCACCGACGTGGTTTTATTGGGTCAAGTGAGTAAAATAAATAAGAATAATATATGTGAAATAATTTTCCCAATCAAGATAGACGAACAGTGCTTTCCTGAAGACTTTATAAATGTTGACCTCATCAAAGTCGGGTGAAATGTGTAGAAGAACCCTTAGTCATAAAAACACAACAAGAAAGGAACTTAAAAAACTTAAAGTGAAAATAATGCTTGACAAGACAAAAAAAAAAAAAAAACAAGCAATAAATGAAAATGTAAATGATGCAACATATGCAAATGATGTAAAAATAAATAAAAGACTTGAATCAAATGTATTTTTGTAAATGTAAATCTGAAGGAGACCCAACATTTATGTTTCAAGCAATAAGTGAATGAGTATCCATGGTACTTTAGCTGACACTAGGCCAACGGGAGACGGGCACCCTTTACCCTCCAGCTCAGTCCAGCCTGAACCAACAGGTGACTGGTATCACTGCTGGTGTTAGTTTCCCATCCTGCCCTGGAGGGGACACAGGAAGCAGACACTTCCGACTCGTCTGTGATATAATAGACACCTGAGCTGAACTGACCATCCATGAATCTGACCACCTGGCCCAGACGCTGGACCTCACTTGACCCCTCCTCACCCGGTGCACACCTGGGGTCAGCGACATGCCAGACAGAGGGTTTGGCTGCACTGAGGGACGTTCTGTTTTTCTGGAACTTATATCATTGTTTTAAGATGTTATATAAATGCAGGATGTAAATACTGTCAAGTTAGAATTGAAATATAGATTGAAATGTTAACGTTTTGTTAAGATGGAATACATATGGATATGGGTGTATGAACTGTTCATGTAGTATATGACAGCATTATCAACTGGATTTCTTTGTCTTTAGGTAAAATTTTTTAAATCAAACCAATATTAACAGATACCGAAGAACAACAGCTGCTTATATAGAACTATACGGATTCTGAAGACTCAGTCCATTCTGAGAAGTTGTTAAAGTGTTGGTTGTTACTGTACAAACACTGATGCAGAGCTGACAGTACACCTGTAAAACTACACAGCTGTATTACATTTAATAGTGTTATGGGGAATGTTAAAGTTATAATGCAATATAGTAAGGGGCGCCCTGTTTCATACAATGTGGAGTCACTAAATTCACTTCCACATTCACAAACAGTACTGAAAAAGAAAAAATATATGTATTTGACACATTTTCCCCACTTTCGCCAGTAAACTGAGGGAAATTTTGTTTGTTGCAGGTCAGGCATGTAACTAATTCAATGTCAAGACTCATCCTTAGACATAATTCAAGTATTTTGTCACTATCTTGTCGTATTGTTGTCAGAACATGACTACTACACACCTTTGATGCGATAACAGTGTTGTGTTGTTGTTGTCATTATGGGATCATTGCGATAGATGCTGTTCCTCCTTTAAATATTCAACAATAGAAGTGTATTCGACAAAAATATAACTTTATTTTTTGTAAAGACACTATCAGTATCTGCCCTAATAGTGGCTAAGGGATAATCTTTGGCTTTTCAGTGGAATTATTGACTTTGATGAAAAATAACAGTTCAGTTTAGTTCTAGATTTGTTGACTTTACTGTTCAGTTAACCAGATTTATGTATGTATTCAGGTTCAGTTCAGTTTCTCTGGTTCTGATTAAAACATTGTCTGTTTCACATGTCAAACTATGATTTTTTTCCTGTTTGCAAATGATCAAAAAAATTGAATACAGTGATTTCCACAAAAGTTTGGCTGAATCCTGACTTTCCGCAGTCATATGGGATTGTGAGCCTAATATTGTGATAATGTTCACTGAGAGCTCTCTGGAGATTTTCATCGCACCCCAGCTATTCATCGCAGCTTATCCCGGTTCCTAACCCATAATCCCACTCCACACCACTCTCTCTCCACTGCTCAACTCATCTCTCCCTCTCTTTTTCCAATGAGCCCCTCATTTTCTCCGTCCTGCATCGTTCGCTTTCCCACTTTTCTTCTCCCCCTCCCATCGAGTTACTCAGCCGACAGGTCGGAACGGTCAACAGGCGTTTCAGTCGGCTGAGTGTTCATTGTGCACGTGAAAGCCGTGAGGGAGGGATGGAGGGAGAGAAAGAGAGATGGAGAAGGGTATTATGTGTTAAAGAGTGCAAACACTGGGCAAGGCCCTGCGCCTCCCTGATTTAGCCCCACATCAAAGCTAAGCAAACACACGCCCCCTGATGTCTCACCCTTAATTCTTCCACACACCCCTCGACTCCACCCCTGATTCTCTCCCACAGCCTCACCTCGACCCTGAACTGGACTGGTGGATGCTGCGCCAACAAAATGTCTTTAAAAAGAGTGCTTCTGTGATTACAATCACTTCTGGGCAAGGAAAAATAAATAAACCCACTGTGTGGAAGGTGTAAAATATCAGCGGTGGTGCTATTCTGACAGATGCTACAGGCTAGACCTAATTCATGAGTGATGTTCTCCGTTTTTTCACTTAACGGCAGCAAATAAAGTTGTATGTGGCTGAGTAATAGGCAGTTGGCTTGTAAGATATTTGGTATAAAGTCCTGCTGTCTGTGTGTGTGTGTTCATTTGTACATGCGAGTCCGGTGTAGATGTTTTGTGAGTGGATAAAAGTGTTTGTATGTTTGCGTGTGTGTGTGTGTGAGAGATGTGTGAGTGATGCGAGTGAGCCGATGTTCTGTCTTCCCTGCAGCAGTGACGGCTCACTGGGGGGTTGGAAGACGGGATTAAACACAGAGGAGTGTCACTGCCTCGCTGAGTTATAGCACTCATAACACACACACACACACACACACACACAATAGTTCAGTGACACACATACATACTAGCACAGTACGAACGGACACAAAC